>JABFQC010000647.1:0-24799 GCA_022817085.1 Psilanteris sp. ZL-2020
ATATAATAATAAACCATTAAAAAATATAAACTCTACTTTTGTTAAAAGCTGGTAATTTGTAATTAAATCTGTCATTTATAATTACAAATCATTTTTTTTATTATCGAATTTTGTCGTATTATTGTCATTTCTTTTCTCCCTTTCGCAATTATAATAATAGTTTTTAAAGTGTGTATATATACTACTCTACATCAAATTCATATACTTTTGAGAATAATGGCGCCGCTTAGTGGCAAACTATATTACTACCTATGATGATGGGGTTAACTGATTTAAACGCCAAACTAACATTCCATGACATTTTACCATACTATCTGAAAAAATTAATGATATACTAATATAATTTTTTCGACTTGTATGTGAATGGTTTTTAAAATATCATAATATTTGTCTGTGATTATTTTTACCATACGTATAATAATTTTATTATATAAAATGACAAATTAATCAAATAAAACGTTAAACAATTAAATAATATACAGAAAAACTGCAGATACATAACATCTGTGACTGTTTTATCATAAAGTATAGTAATTTAACGCTATACTTTTTTCCCCGTGTAGTTTGGTCAAATTTGTAAGATTATTTTTTTCAGTGCACTCAAAATATTCTATGATGATCACTTTAACGATTTACTTGTAATATTCGCAAACTTTTATCATTTTATATATATTTTTTAATATTTATATTTTTCACATATTATCTATACATATATATGATTACCGAATAAAGGTTAAAATAAATTTTGGAGTCAAAGATTTGGAATTTAGTCTTCATATAGTCATCAGCTTAATAACCTTACACTGAGCTATTGCGAATTTTTTTTACCAGTAATCAATAAACATATTCATTCTTTGAATTCTATACGCACATACACTGCGTGTTATTTGAGTCCGACACTGGATGTTCAAGCAATATTATACGAACATCGCGCATTATCTTTGATATTCTCGGGATATCACAAGCAATATACTGAGAATATTTCCGGAATAATATTCGGATATTTGCGATATTCCGTACTCTTAGGAACCCTTCGCATTGCAAGAATTAAATGACATAAAAGCAATTAACTGAAACAATAGCATTTATTTTAATTCATACAAATTTTCTATCGATCATAACTAAAACACTGTTAAAAAAAAGTGTCTTAGATTTATCTTAAGATTTTTATACGATTTTAAGACACAAAGTGACTTATTTAAGTCACCAGCTGTCTTAATACAAAATATTTTGCATTAAATTAAGACACTTAGACGTCTTAATTAAGTCGCTTTGTGTCTTAATTAAGACATATGAATTATATGTTTTTTAACAGTGAAGACATAATTATTTCTTAAATAGACGAACGATCTATACACTGAGAGAAATAACGTACGACATATTACAACGTATACGATGAATCCTGTGACGACAGTGTTATGCATTGATAATTGTAAAAAAAGTTATAATATGTGTCACAAATGTTTGAATAAGTGCAACTCACGTTGTACTTTTTAAAACTTAAATTTCAATTATTGAAACATTTTATGCAATTATTAAAGCATAAAACTGTCGTCATTTGATAAATCGTATTCGTTTTAATCTTTCATACATTATTTCTCTTAGTGTATTAATCCATATTATTACATTTCTTTATACTTTGTGATTGGCATATTTTCATACATTAATTAATTTTACAAAAATATTCTTAATAACGCCCACTTCCTATAAGTTTACACCTTCAACATTTAATTTACTTAATTATATGTATAATTTTGCCATTAAACATTCAGAAATTATTGTTTTAATGAATAGCAAAATCCTTTTGCTTTAAATTATGAAACTAAATTTATTACTGTGCGAACACTAGTCGAACAAACATTCTGCATTTTAGATATTATACACGGAGAAAATGTTTTATCGAAAAATACTATATTTCCTACTACACGTACACAGAGAAATAATTCTGGTAACGATTACCAGAATTTATGGTAATCGTTACACAATTATCCTTGACATGATCATTTTGGTAAAGCTAAGCATGTATTATTGTAACGACTTCCAGAATTCTAGTAATGGTTACAAAAATCTGCTAATGTTTACAATAAAACATGTTCACCATAACCAGAATAGTATTATCAAAGATTTTTTTTCTCAGTGTAGGATGAGGCTTTTAAAAATAAAAATAATACTGTTTATTACTATATAGATTACTATATAATATAGTAATTTTTCGTAGGAATGCTGGACGTCTGCAATACTGAAATTAAATATAATAGTAAAATATTTATTTTCAAAAACGTCTTACGAGTAGTAGTAAATATAGTAATTTTTGATGAAACGTTTTCTCCGTGTATGAAACAAATACATACGTAAAAAGCATACGCGATTCGTTCCATGTATACATTAACTTCCTATAATTGAATATTGCGTACCAGTCTAAAATTTCCATTACAAATTTAGCTTATTAGAAAGAAATAATACCCCTTTTATGTACAAAATATCGGCTAGAAAAATACTTTTTTTTCTTCAATGCATAATCAAACGTTCATATAAGTAAAGCAATCATATGCACTGGTTAGTTCCTTCCTGTGAACAATTAATTTTATTCGACATAATACATATCTTTTCAAATCAAATATCAAAATACTTAAAATACGTCATTCTCCTAAAATTTAACATTTCTTAGACGAGTACCAAAATAGTCACGAGGGTTCAAATCTGCTGTTAGCTATATATATATATTTATCCACATACACACACACACATATCTTTAGATTTTACAAAACCAAAACAGAAAACTTTACATTGAAATGACGCAACTTGATTGACGATCTGTAATTAACCTGAAATTGCGCATATTTATATTTCCATCTTCTTTTACCTTTTTTTCGGTTCGTCTGCATCTTACGATGCTGTAACGCAACTTTCTCCTTGTCCTCGAGCCAAATATGTTTGTAAGCGCATTAATGAGCGACGTCATCGAGATGTGCATTAATAAATTCAAATGTACCGTATGTTACAGCGCATAATGAGTCAGGGGTGATGGAAACCGTGGGCAAACAAGTCCAAGTTGTTAGTGGACTGGGGGTGGGGGGTCCGGTAGGGCCAGATCTACATCACCATCACCACTCGCATCCCCACCCCCTTGGGAGCCACGGTCACGGTCACTCCTTGGTGAGCACCGCGACCAACGCTGCCGCCAGAGGTCAGGCCCAAACCCATCAGCCCCAGCCCCCTCTACCAACTCATAATCAGCATCTACCAGCCAGATCTACCCCTGTTCAGTTACACAGGTAAGATTACTTATTTTATACCGTCGAGATATTTGCTTCGCACTCAGTCGGAAATCCATTGCAGCAGTCATATCAATTCATATATAAATAGAGCGGGTTATAAATTTTGAATACAATGAAATATATTTAATAATGCACTAAGTACAGTAATATTCTTTAACCTGAACATAATAAAGGCGTATACATGTATTATATTTATTATAATAATTATTTCTCAATAGAAATAATGAGTGGAATAATAAGTGGAAATAAGAGACTAAAACAATATTTTATATTGCAATTTGTATGTTTTACAAGCCGTATAATTTTTATTTTTATCTTTCCAAGATTTTTATTTAGATTTAAGTTTAATATTAGTAAAGTATTAACTTTATATATTACATTAATTGTATTGATATTCGTGTATAAATCAAATATAACAAAAACAATTTAGTTAACGATAAAATCTATTTATGGAAATTGTATATATACGTGGACAAATCTAAATATATCTAAAATAATAACAATCTTAATGTTGTCTGAATGGTCATAATTTTTAGTAGTCTTTACTAAAATGCCCAAATATGAACGTATTATAATCGTTACAAAAATAAAATATTTAATTTTATGAAAGTTACTAATAAAACAGAAAAAAATACTATTAGAATATATATAATATAATATATAAATACATAAATACTATTATTATAAATACCATTAGAATGTAACCATTAGATATTTAAATTTTCTTCCTTTTTTTTTGCAAAACTATCTCTTCAAATTTAGTTTTTTTATTTCTTGATACAAACCACATGACTTTCATTTCACAACACTTCGACTTTACGTAAACATTCGCACCTTATTCGTTCCAAACGGCGTTACCAAACATACACAATAACACTTTATATGCGTAAATGCGACCAAGTAAGTATATAAAACTAGTTAACGATGATTACAATCAACGAGTTGCAAAAATATTGCTTTAAGCGTACATGGGTATTTAATTTTCTCATGGTACAATTGATGTATGTATAATATGATGTAGAATAAACGACACTATATTCACTAAGCGTAACTTGATATTATCTATACCAAGAATCTAGGTAACTCTATCCGTGAGATGATAATGCCATTGCAATTTCGGCGCTGAGTCGAAGGTTATCTAATGCAGGCTGCTGTACATACTTTTGTTCATTTCATGGTTCAGGAGCGGCGCTCAAAAATGCGTAAAAACAACTCACAATCAGCAAGTAGGAAAACACGCGGAAAGTAATTTAAATACCATCTTTTTAATTCACTATTATTCTGTATCAAGATCATCTTGTTAATTCGCATCTACTAGGAACACATCATTTTCTTCACAAATAAGCAGCGAGTTGCAAATGGTACGAAATTCAACCCAGTGACGCATCCTCTTTTTCTGATGCTTCATCAGTTTTTATCTGATAAGTGTAGAGCAAAATAATTCACGACTGTCTTGCTCTGAGACATATTTCCAATGTATTCAAAATATCCGTAATTAAGTGATAATGATTCAAAATGTACATTTGTGTTTTTAACTTGTAACTTCAAATGAAATCTAGTCCAAGAAATTTCGTTATTCACAATGCGATAAAATTATAGAATGGTAACAAATTTGAATATAAACATAATCACTGCAGACAAAAAGGCATCGTATCTTTTCGCCACTTTACAAAAATCCAAACTTGTAAATTTAAATTTTTGTTTTTGTTGATCCGTTCAATAATCATTGTGTTGTTGAAAATTATTTTTTTGGAATTCCTAAATATGTTGAATAAATGTGGCGATAAATTCCATTTGATCGGCAGCGCAACAGAAAGGTTTAAATTTTTGTCTTTAGATGTACCCGCGAAGCAATTTTATCAAAATATCGGATGACTTCTGAGTCACTACAGAATTCACACATCTCCGCTGTCTTAAACTCATTGACCACATCACTCGTCGAAACTGTTTTACTTCACTAACGGTCGACAACCCTATCTTCGACTCGGACACGATATAGCGCGCG
Organism: Psilanteris sp. ZL-2020; assembly: GCA_022817085.1. Lineage (NCBI taxonomy): Eukaryota > Metazoa > Arthropoda > Insecta > Hymenoptera > Scelionidae > Psilanteris > Psilanteris sp. ZL-2020. Next base: position 5,284 of record JABFQC010000647.1, read on the forward strand.
TAGCGCTGTGTAGCTCGTTATCGCGAAACTTTATCTCTCTTTTGTCATTTCATATCGGTGGGTTTTATCGATATTCCAACTTTCGTCGCTCGCAAGGACGTGCATGAATTTACGATGCGTTTTATGGTTAAAATTTTTCGTCTCTTTCTTTTCGCAATTAGAAGAAATGATAAATCGTAACGGAGGCGAAAAAGCGAAGCAAAAAATACAAACGATTTGACATTGCCACCGCCGAGAGCTTAAATGATTACACCGAATTGGCGCACTTGTATTTTGGTCCACGCGCCAAGATAATCATCTATTTCTAATAATTCGTCGCTGGTATGTTGGGCTTACTGAAACAAAAAATTCGCCATTAACAAAATATCATTAAGACATTTGTTACGTAACAATTAAGAACAAAATTTGTTCCGTTTCATGTCCTTGTGCCCACCCCCCTACCGCCACGGTCCAATTCCATATCGAGGCGTCGAAATTGTTTACAGCTATTGAAAGTCATTTTTTGCGGGTCTCCTTCTTGGACTTTTTCAACCTTGTTAAACTAATATTCATGGCCTTCTGCAAATCATTGCGGTCATGGTCATGGCCAGATGACTAACCCGGTGCATTAGGTGATCTCGCACACATACTTGCAGAGAGCTCGCAAGTGCGCTCTCACACAAATTCGCGCGTACACGCTAATCGATATTAGGGTGCGTGTATAATTTGGACGGTGTCTTCCATTCAAACGTCAAATGTCGGTCTCTCTTTTACAGTTTGCGAAAGTCGGATCAACGCTTGACCGCTTTTTCAATGTGAAGCCGGTACGCACATGTGCGCCGTCTGACTTTAAACATTTCTAAATACGTTAACCAAGGTGTGAATTAAAGAAACAACGCATTAAAATTGCAATATCGCTATTCATAAGGAACTTTCAATTATATGTTGTGTAAAAATTCGTGTACATTGAATGTATATTAATAATTTTATAATAGTAATATGAAAAATTGCAAACAAAGTCAGTAGTAATTTAGTTTAATATTTTTCTTTAGTTAAAGAGAAAAATAAAATTCGTCAAAACGGTCAAAATAATACGTAAATAAGTATTCGTCTTCAAAACAACCTACATTATTGTCTTTTGTTTATGTACAAACTGAATCTATACCAGCATATCCGTTTGACTCTGCTTGTTCGAATAGAATATAAATAAACTAGTTTTATTATATACATGTCAATTGTTAGTATTGTATAATTCAAATTAATGTATATTAATATTAATTATATATAATCAGCGGGAATATTTAAGAGTTTAAAGAGATTATAATAAATATTTACAACGAAGGCGTAAACACTCGAGATGTTAAAAATGATTATCCATTATTCTCTTATAGACAATCAAAATTAACATCAGGTGTTTGGCCATTATTTCGTAACTTAATATTATACTTTTTGTCTTTTTTTTGATAACAAGGCAACGGAGCCAATGAATTTGCCTTGGAGAACTTTACGTATACATTTACGCTGTACAAATCGAAGGTTACATAAACACTACTGTATTCGCAATTACTTGTCTATAAACAGACGAGAAAGAAAAGTTCAAAGACTACAATCCAATTCCCACCGACTTTGGCCCAATCATTATTTGGACGAAGTTTACGTACATCTTCAATGTGCTTGAATCGTCTGCGTTAAGCATAAATAAACATTGAATGTAATACGACTACAGCTAAGAGTGAAAAAAGTCGAAATTATCTATTATTAACTTTGATCTAACAGTCGGAATAAGAAACAAACAAACTGAAACTGAAAAGAAAAACAGATAATAACGCGCTATTGGGTTGTACTTTAATTGAAAGTAATATACGAAACGTTTAGCATTATATCGTAATACGTATAATTGATACGTAAATGTTATTCATTCGTATAATACAGCTGCGCGGGGAACGGTAAGATAAACAATCGTTATCGAACGGTGGCATTGCTTATGCGTCTTCATCGATGCATCGACGATAATTAAACACAAAAAATAACGAAAAAAGAAGTAACTCTTTGCTTTTCCGCAAACTTTATTAAATGATGCAATTTCGTGCCGCTCGTCGACCGTCCCTCGTCGCGACGAGAAAACTGCTCTCGAGAATCAGTAGGCCACAAACGAGCGCGACGTTGCCCGCTCTGTCGGTGCGTGCGACGTTGCCGCTCGTGCGCCACAACCGTGGGACGCAGACCCGATTCTTTCAAGTCATGCGAAAATACACTCGCTTCGGCTCTCTGTGACGATTTTCTATTTTATTCTTACCTCGCTCATAATATTGTACCGGATATAAATAACAGCCTATCTTAATAGACGCTTAAATTCCATTACGGATAGCGCGCTAACGCAATCAATTGTTTTCCGAAGCGCAGTCATTAACGCGCGATTGATAATGGCAATTTCTTCAGCGCGTCGTCGACTCCCGCAATTTTGTCAACAATCGAGCGATTCCTAGAAAAGCGACGGTTTCGCGGGCTCGCAAAACAACGACATTGATTTACATTCTTGTTCGGGCGTTCGTAGCTGTATTCTTCTTGTTATAATCATTTCTGAAATAATTAAATAGCTAGAAAAAAACGAGTGCACTCGAATCGCACAGAGATTAATGCACCGATGCGAAAAGTAAGAAAAAAGTTTGCAGTTTTTCTTTTCTTGTCTTCTGATTTCAATGCACGTATAACGGGATGTGCAATTAAAAGGTGACTATTGTGCGTGTGATATAAGAAATTCAAGTTTTAACCCAGCGCGGAGCGGAATAATAGGCACGTGATTTAATGGTCGTACAATATTAGAGTGCTCTCTTGCGCGAACGAATAATAAATATAAATAAAAACACATTCTAGGAAAAAACAATGACATTTTACGAACGCATGTTTTCACTTACAAGATCAATTATGTAATGGAAAATTATGTAGACCTTTGCGCGATAAATGTGTACGACTGACTCATATTCTTGATATCTGAAAAATGATTCACACTCCGAGTAAGGTATTTTTGAATCACTTGCGAAAGCGCGAGTAATTTTTTGCGTCGATAATTATCATCATACAATTAAAGATATGCATTTGTTGGGGACCAATTGTTGAAGAAACGAATCACGAATTGTTTTGAAATAAATATAAGCGAGTTTAAATCGATCGTGCTAAATCAAAAGCATGATGTTACTTATTATTTATCCCGGTGTAAATTGTTTTATTATATATTCGAAGTGAGAAAGAGATAAATCATGCGATAGAAAATAAGAAACAGAATGATAAATATATTTTAAGGTGAAAATAACGAGATACGCGATCCATATTAATGATATCATATAATTTATTTTGTTTTCAAATTGATCTCTTTAAAAGAAATGTTACACTTAAACGTACGACTATTTTATGTTTGCAGTTACAGCTATTTGTTTTAAGTCCACCGACGATCGTAGTTGTTTATTGTATGAACATCCAACTATTTTTAATATTGTGTATATTTCATGTCCCTTCGTGTCAATCTCAAATAAAAATAAATGAATGAATAAATTGTAAATTTAGTGCAAGATAACGAAAAATAATTTCTGAAGACAAACATTCGACATAATGTTCATGAAATCTGTATTTACATTGTGATTACGTTTTATGTAGATAATTCTTTGACAAACTGAAACGAAAAAAATGGAAGATAAAAAAATGAATAAGAACCTTCGCTAATAAATTGTTTCTTAAATATGTACGTCTGAACGTTGAATTAAACACAATAAACATAAAACGAACAAACAAAAACAATAAAGATTATCAAATTGTATAATGTTCAAATGAATACAATAAAACAGATAAGAACATGTTAAGACTCAAGCACAAACATTTCGATTATATTAATTCTGAGAGCATTTTCGCTGCAGAAGAAAACATCTCGCAATCTAACGTTGAATCAACGTTATAGCTGTATTTATGAATTTAAATCGAGACGCCGGGAATCAATTTATGCGATTAAGTGTGTAAAAAAGACGTTTTTCCTCAAATGACTTTTGTTTAATTCTTCGTTATATATAGTCTATTTTAATCGAATCATTTTGACCTTTTCTCGATTAGTTGTTACCAACATTGCTAAAGGATTAATTTATTAGTTATTAACATAGATCAATTTACTTTCTTTGTTTATTTACTTTTCGCCAGAATTTAAATACATTTTTCGAAATATTCTAGGCAAACATGCACTCTACACATACACACACACACACACACCATCACTTTTCAAGGCCTGAACGTATGGCTGAAATATTTATAAAAATAAGAATTTAACTGTTAAGTGGAATCGCGGTGTATCAGAGTCACGGCGCGACCGAGTTGCACCGGTATTCGCGAGTTAAGGTGAAACTACAATGGTGACTTTCTATGTATGTTGTTTTCCATTATTACTCGAGGAATATAAATAATTCGCAGTCGCTTGATCGAAAACAAAATCCACCCGTTTTTGCTTTGAATAATGCATATAATGAAAGTAGGAAACTTTACTTTTCGTGCAAATAGGTACTATTTTCTGTTTGAATCAAACTTTTATACCATTTTAATTATGAAAATCCACGGTTCAATCCCCGCCTTCATTACTTTTCACTTAATTGAATTTTTATTTTCAATTCCCTTTATTAGAACGACAAAGTGATTTTCTTTGGCGTTTTATGTTATTTAAAAATGATGTATATAGTAATGACTATAGAAACGTGTATTAATCTGTATCAGTTGCAACGAACTAAAGGCCGATTTTCAAGTCAATTGAACTTAAAGTTTAAATATGTTTAACCATCGACAACAATTCATTATTCCGCGAGATTTGAAATATTCGAAACATGCTCTTCATGCGAATGCGAAATAACGAAATTTCAATTCCGCTAAAACGATTTACAACGTCGTAACTTTAGTACTTTCGAGTTGGGTCAATTTCTCGTCATCACGATTGGCTCTTACGGTCGACTCAATTTAACGTACAAATCGATTGAAAAAAATATTACATTGACCCACACAGTGAACTACAGACCGGAACACGTCTCATTCGATTCTAGCATTTTCCATTTCATACTTTCGATTTTATTCGTTGCTGAAAATTCGTCCAACTCGATAAAACAAAAACACAAAAAGTTGTGTTTAGGAGTCATAATAAAATCAGGCTATAAATTCGGTAACGCGCTTGCGACCGACAAAGTCTAGTCAAAAAATTGCATCAGGAAAATGAGCGCGGGGCCGTGCCAGCCGTGACTCGGTGCTGCCGCAGGAGGGCGCATGCGCTGCGCGCCGCCACTGCTACCTGTCGATTCTAACCTCAAACGTTAACGTGTACACGGCGACCTCCTCGAGTCCGTGTTGATGCGCGCGTCTTGTTCGCGCACCAGGAAGTTCGCAAGAACGCGTGACCGCGAAGTGTTATGTGTGTATGTGTGTGTGTATGTGCATGGATGCGTACACGAGAGGTTTTGTAATGACACGCGCCAAATCGTCGGACATCGTAGAATAACCCGGAGTAACGGAATATGAGACGCCGCAAAAAACACGATGTAAGTTTTGGTCGAAGCGTCACCCGTTTTCACTATCCTGCACGATTCCTTCAGGGCTTTTATACTCTTGATGGTGCGAAATATGCTCGCCGGGTCACGTGAGCGCGTTCGCTCAACCAACATTTAGAGTCTCGTACGGCCGTTGGCGATTAATTTTACTCGCTAAAGAGCGCGCGCTTTCTGCGTTTTGTTGTCGGGCGAACGGCGCGCTCGCGGCTTTGTTATTGAATCGAATCAAAACGCCGCCTTCCGGACGCGGCGGTTGACGTATACCCAAAACGCCAGAACTTACACGCCGACCAAAACATCCGTATTTTGATGCGCGCCAGTTCGCGTTGCCGGTCGCACTAAGTATTGTCGAAAGTAATCGTCAATCTAGCCCGACCCTCCGATCGAGGTGTGTAAATCGCGCATTCAAAAGCCAATCGACATCCCGAAGCACTTTATGTCGCGATCCTCGATCGGTTTATTTCGTCGTGCGTCAAACTTTTCGGTTATCGCGACTGTCGACAGTGTTGCAGGCGCGAAACCCGACCGCGGATTGACGTGGCGCGTCTCGAGGACGTCGTCGAGGTCGTCTGTGTTTGTGTCGCGCCAGTATCACCAAGTTGTTGGCCTTACCTCTCGCATGATCCGAACACCCATCGACACGCGGTGGTGCACACGAAATTCTGCGTTCTCATGTAAATAATAATCTGCGCGAATAAAAGCGACAGAAAGTGGTGCAATTTTTTGAGAACCCACGAGGACTGTAAATATTTACGCGACAATGGACTCTAATCCAAGAAAGTAAATATTTATATGTATACCCACATTTTTGTTAACCTATAACAATGATCGTCGCGACATAAACTGTTTGTTTACGTTTTGCAAAGTGATGCGAGTTGTTGCTCGTTGGAAACACCACGGAATTCTTTCGCTTGAAACGTCATTTTTCTGCCGTATCAAGTAACTGTTTAATTAGTGCGTTTTATTATTTCTCACGGGTGTTTACAACGAGTCTGATTAAATACCATTAGTTTGTTTTGTTAGTTTTAATTACTTTAATTTTTGTGTATTTGTATTTCTGTTTCTAAAAAATACTGTACGAATCGACTGCGAGCATTAAGTCCGCCTGTAAATGTTATAGCCTAATTACAATTTCCGAAGTACCAACGCGCGACAAAATTTAAAAGCAACATTGAAGCTCAAGTAGAAGTGTGTTTACAATGAATTCCTAGTATTTAATTAAAAATCTCGTACAATGATTATTTCCCGTAAGAGAAAAAAAAATGCAATTAGACATTTAGTGAGTCAGTAGTAATTTATCTGTTTCTCATCGGCATTCCGAATTGTATATTGTATTTGTTCTTCTGGCATATTGTTCTTTTTATTCGACATAGTTATTCACGTCATGGTTGTGCGACATTATGAATGCTGTTTTTTATTTTCCCATCATTAATATATTGATATTAAATTTCAATAGTTCGTGTATTTTAGTTAGTTCGGCTTTAAAACTATTACGTAATCGAGTGGAGTTGTAAGTTTTATTTACGTGCTTTCATTTAATAAGTCTAATCATATATACGATATCAACAATATATATACACACGCGTTAAAATTATTTCAGTTATATCAGTATAATATTTTGGAAAAAGAAACTAAATATAATCTAGAGTTGAGCATCATTTCACACGCATTAAATTCCGTGTACGCGTTGAGACCACTTCGGACACGAATTCCAGTCAAATTATAGTTGGGGGGGAAAAGCGAAAAAGAGTAAGGAAAACTGCGTGACAAAGAGGCTCACGAACCACGTGTTGTGAATACGGGGCTATGGGCATGGAAACGGCGAGAGAGAAGGGGAATCTGGAGTCAAGCGGGGTTGCCACATCGGAGGAAACGTGCCTTCAGTAGCGATCTCTCTCTCTTTCTATTCTACAGTATATCGCGTTTTTTTTATACGCCGATCATCTTCGCGAGCAAATTCGGAAACAATAATGTGATAGTGCGGAGCAATTGTTATTGATTTCACGGAGCGAAATACAATTTCCCCGCTCACGAGAACGCCCCCGTACGTCCAACATGGTCATGCATCTGTCGGATTTATTGAGGTTAAGTATCTTCGGTCGATTTTACAACTTCATTTACCATTAAAATCCCAAGCGCGAAACAGCGTGTCGACGTTCTTCTGCATCGAATGCCTCGACGAGTTTCGGTCCACGGTTCACGCGTTCCGCCCCGCACGACAATTTGCGTAATTTGTTTGCAGATTTATGCATTGGTATTTTACTTCCTGTCAAAAGGTTTCAACTTTTCGTGCAAGTGAAATATGTCAAACTATTTTGACTATGTCTATGAAGTCAAAACGAAAAATGAAATTACCAAAAAATCAGTTGTTAACTGACTAATAAGATATACTTTAGCTCTATTAATTCACATGTCTACATATACGTATTTATCTTCCTGATGTTAGCCAATAATTGCTATATATATTACACTTCTGTACTAATTCTTTCATAGACAGACACCAACGTAAACACGGTGAAAAAAACATAGCGGTCAAGTTATTTTTTGATTTCGATGAAAGGTATCTTATTCTGTTACGAATATTCACACGGGCTTTAGATTAACGAAAATACGCACTGAAAAAAACCATAAATCATGTTTTTGGTTGGACTTTTGAGGTTAGAGGGGTCGTGGGGCCGATGATCTAGGCACATGAAGCTTCACAATTGTTATCGCAACTACCACGAAACCTAACCTCAAAGTGTTCAGTGGTCGGTGGAACAAACGTCCTTCTCGTCCTTCTGGGAAACTAAGGGTTTATTTTTGATCGCCGATGGATGATGTTTTCCACTGAGAGTAGGAGCGAAGTTTCGTTGCGTACTTAACCAGCAGAATGTATCCGTTATGGTTGCAGGCCCGATGAGAGCGGGGGGCATTGTTATTGGCGAGCGAGGGGCGGACGGAGCGAGCGTGCGCAAACACAAAAGGGAGTGGGGGCGCCCAAGGCCGAACCGCGCGACGGCTTTATCTTTTTCTTTTCTTTTTTCCTTTTTTCTTTTTTTTTCTCTCTTTTTTTTCGGACGCGTTCAAACGGAACTGAATTTTTAATAGCCAACCTCGGCCGCAGCCGGTCGCGAGAGTAATCCCGATAGACACGCCTGCGACGCTTTCCTTGAACTTACCGAGTTGACAATCGGGGTTCTCGTAATAGAAAATCCCTGAATCAAATGGATAATGAATCAATTATTGTCCTCTACTTATGATTGTTTTACGAAAAACTTTGTTCGTGTTTGACTTATAATTAGATTTATTTTCCTTACTGTATTACCCGGTGAAAGTACGCGTGTATTCTTGAAAGTTTTTGTGCGTGTGAGTTGAGTCATTAAGTTTGATAACAAAAAACAAAACCAAATTAAAGCGTTCCTTTTCATGAAATTACATTGTTGTTGATGTTGTCGTTTTCACATCTATTTGGCGTTCATTGTTGTCGCGGTGTATAATATAAAAGCCAACATGTTTTAAATATAGAATTCGTTATTTTTAAAATCTGTCTATTTTTATACGTAAATAATTTCGAAATCCCACAATTAGTGTGCGTACATGTGCATTAACGAATTAAGTCGGACTGATTAATGAAATCTAATTTTCTGATTTGTCGTTGCTACTAAATTACTTTTTAACGACTGTTTTTGTATTGGAAGAGTATCATTGTCGTAAGTTGATTATATTTCTTATCTACGAAAATTAAAACCGTTTTTTTTTCATGCAGGGAAACTTGTTCCAATCTTTTGATAACGACAGGTTTTAAATGTCTCGTATTTCTGTATAAATTGTATCTTTTAATATGAGATTTAATAACACAAAATTGTTTTTTAAATCAACAGTTCTAATTAGTATTCGGAAGTAAATTTATATTTACTAAATACTTTAAACAAGCTATAGATTATTAAAGCGCATTTGTATGACACAAGTAGACATTTCAAATTATTTCCACTGTCGGTAAAGGAGGAACACTACATAGACGATGATTTTGACGAAATCGTACCAATTATTCCACGTCTTATCATTCTAAATGGAAATAAAAATATCCTGTTTCACATAAAAGCAAATCTGTCATTATTATTTTTGTTTTGAAATAAATTGAAATCAAAACGAGATTATTTTCTAAGTTATTAAAAATTCAACAAATTCATATGTGCAAAATCGACAGTGTGGCAAGTTCTTGCTGAATCATGAATATCAGCATTTTCTAAAAGATATTTCCTTTATTAAAATTTGTTTATAGAGAAACAAAATGGTAGCTCACAACACTAAAAAATTTGAATGCATGTCTTTTACAGTTTGAAGCAAATAAACAGTGGTTGTATTTACTAAATATGAATTTAAAGGTCATCAATTGAATGAGGAAGACATATATAAATACTCAAACAATAAAATATTCGGAGTAAATGATTCTACTTTTAATGCTTACAAAACAAAGAAAAATAAATTTTACATTTAAAGAATTCTAATAAATTTCGTACAATGCGAGTTCAACAATATAAACAAATAATGTAAAAACACAATAAAATATAGAAACAATTTTTTATGCAAGTTTTTTTTACTAGTCAAAACAATGACATTTCTAAAATTTAATTATAATTAAGTTGTTTTTTTTTATATATAAAGCTTATGGAATTGTACGATATTTAAGTCCAAATTAACTTTTTAATCAATAATCCATCGTGCAATTGGGTCGAAAAATTATACGATTGGGACCCGATACTCATATAGTCCTGAAGCTGAAACGCGCGATCGCATTTTGCAATACGTGGTTTGCGTGAATGAATTGGAAATGGAATTCTTAGGCGGAGATGGATCTGTCGAGTAAATGAAAAAAGAGAATTTCAATTGAAATATTTGTCATCATCGTAGCGCGCTCTACGCTGACGGAAATCTTAATAGATAACGTGCGGTTCGATTCTATATAAAAAGTAGGTTATAGGTTATAACCATAGACATAAGGTCCGTGTGCGTATTTTTTGTTTTTATATTTTGTGAAATAATTGCAGCATGATTACTGCACTACTGTGTTATTATGTAAGTTGAAAGTGCATTTTGGTGTTGGATAATAATCGCGTCTTAAATTAAGGGAATTCAATGACAATTGTTTTTGTTATTGTTTTTATTGATTGCCAACAGAGGACGCGCAAATCACCGACGATAGGCATTTCTAAAAATCAACCAAACTAGACATTTATGCGGATATGTTGGTATGGTTGACGCATGCGTGACTTTTTCCCGACGGAAATTAGCGTGCGTCTTGCCACGATGTAAACAAAGGCTCGCCCGCGCCATCTGGCGACAGTATCCTATCACGTTTAAATTGACACAGACGAGCGTTATGTTTGAAAGACAAAGATCAGGATGCAATGCGTATAGACAAGGACGGAAAGTGGGCGTCGGTAATTATGAGAGAGAAGGATGACGATCGATGAGAAGCGGGCATTTCGTTAAATGACAATCAAAACGGGAATAATTAGTCCGAAGGTCGACAAGAATTGCGTTATCTTTTGCAAAATCTTACTCTCCGAAAACTCGAGATGGAATTATTGAGTCGGTGTTGCATTATGTAATAATGATTAGACGAGTTGGTACTAACTTTGCATGACTTTTAGACAAACTTCTCTGAGCGTTTACGAATTTCCAGAATATTTGGGTTAATTGAACGCATCCATAACTGTTGCTTTTGTGCCTTACTTTGTCGGCCCTTTCTTACAGTCCTGCAATGATAGCAGTTAAGGTTACGATCATTGGTAGCAACATTTGATTAGGGAACGCCTTTTTTTAAATTCAGTAACCCAATCCGATTGTGGTATGGTCAAATTCTAATTATTGAATTCAAATCGGTTCGGGCGTCAAATTGTTAGATACAGGCTGAATTCTTTAATTTACTGTAAATACTGCAAATATGTATTCATAAAGATGAAAATATATTATACGGTAAGTTCGATGAAGATGCATAACTATTTACAATAAATTAAAGAACACATTCCAATGTTGCCAAATCTTCTACACTTCTCACAGTCGATGACTTTGAAAAAAAATTAAAGTTTAATTCCAAACTGGTCGAACTTATGAATTCTCTTTCTGATTTTACATACCTCTTACAAACAAAATTTTCAGATAGCAATTATTACTGAACTTTACGGTAAAACAGATAAAATGTCGGTATATATTTACAAACATTCATCTAAGAATATGTTCATTATAATGTAGTGCGTTCAGTTATTACTAATAAAAATTTTGTTTTGCCTACGAGTTATTCAGTTCTTCATAATATTTATTGAACGTCGAGTAATTTCTAAGGGAGTTCTGTTTTGTGTGTATAAATAGTTGACGTAAAATACAACTATTATTTAGGATTATTACGACTACTCAAGTTGCGTCTTATTAAGGATGTCACGATGATGGTTATCATGTACCATTTTTCGTCAATTTGGCTTTGAAATAATTTAACTAATAATAAATGATAATTTGCAAAAATAAACCGAATCATACTTTTTTACAATATTATTCAGTTCTCCATTTATAAAGAGCACAGATTATCACAGAAATATTAAAAGTATGTTTCATGTATTTAAATATTTAAGAACAAGAAAACATTAATTGTTATAATTTAATTTAAACAGAATTGTTTTAAGGCGTTCCTCTAAGTCTACTGTAACGGGTTTAGGGTTTCTTATTATAATAATGCAAAATAAGTTATATATATAATTCCATACCATTTTTAGAATTTAGGAGATTATTTTTAGACAACAATGTTAATTTTATTTTCAAATAAAATTGTTAATATGAATCCAAGCCCTTTTTTACCACCTGACACACTTATTATAATAGAAATACATTTTTCAAGAATATCACATGTTAAATTAAAAAAATATATTATAAAACTTTCTAATTAAAAATAAAAAAAAAATGAATAGCGAACCAGCTTAAGGAGGTTCTTAAAGTGATTTTATTAGATTTAGTTCCTTATTAATATTGAATATTATTGTTTTAAAATTAATATTGTTATTGCGTAATAAAGTTTTGTTAAAGAAAGGTTGAACTACTTTGAATTCCGCCGTCACAATTTATTTATACATTTTTTAACAATTTTATATAAAATGTTACATAAATAACAAGTCTAATATTCAATTAACTTAAAATTACAATTATATAAATACTGTACTCTGTTGTAGCAAATAAATAAATATAAAAATAAAATATAGAAAAAGCAGAACCAGGATCGCGCGGAGGTTTCTCGAGGCTTGAAATTTTCCGACGTTCGGATTCTCAACGCGCCGTAAATTGACCTAATGCGTTTTGCACACAGCCGCTATTACCGCGGACGTTGTAATTGAACGATCGTTATCGCAGACGACCGTCTTTGTGTGCACAATTGTTTGCGACAGTAGTTACCGCAGTTATGTTTCTTATCGATATTTCGGTGGTTAGCGCGTAACACAAATGACTTTCGATTAGCATTCGCGTCGTAATCCGTTGGCAGCAATTTGCGCCGCCGACCGAGTAGCGCGGCAATATTTTAATCTTAATTGCAACTGCGCCGGCGCGGTCACAGTCGAGTTGTGACTCTACGGACGTCAAAATAATCGGATAACCGAGGATCGACAACTCGCGGACAAACAATTGATAATATCGCGTTTTTCGAATCGGGAATCGTCGCGCGCGAATAATGAAATCGGACGCTAAATACGAGCGTTGTTCGGATGATACCGTTGATCGCAAGTAAACTTGATCAACAGATTTGTCTCGTAATAAATAATTGATAACAAAGTATAGAAAAACAAATTATATGTATATATATGTAAAATAAACAATTGGAATGAAAAACAAAAACTTAAACAATCTTGGACACGAAAATAGAAATAAAAACAAACAATAAATACGAAAGCAAAATAAAAGTAATAGGGAGGCCGCCGGTACGCCTGTGACAAAGAGATAGAAATGCACCGTCAAAATCGGCGAACTTAACTGTCGTTTAAGGAGAGCCACCCGTCGGACCTACGCGTCCAGACCGACACAATATCTCGCATTTTGCCTCTCGGCCTGACACACTTTTCCCGCGATAAACGTTGACAAACTACATTAACATCCTCGTGACATTCGCGCGTGCCATTTTGAGCGCCAGACGGTTTGCTCGCACCTTCGAGAACGACTTCGAAGGAACATCCTAATGAAAGTGACACTATTATTTGGCGGAATTAACGAGCGACGATTACAAATTGCTAGATATTTTAATAAATAACACGCAGTCCGTTATTTTGTCATCTTAAAGACTCTTTGGCGATATTCGCAACGGCGATTGCACGTGAAATAAATGCTCAAGATAAATATCGAGGCGGGGACGGTTCAATGACCGTTACGTCATCGACGACCGATGTACGAGGGAACCGTCAGACAACCGCTGATTTCCGATTATGAATCTACTAGAGCGCGTCCCCTACGTGCTCCGCACCAGCGTTCAATTACAAGGAACACTGACACACATTTCGAAGGGCTAATTATTATTGCTCCGACCGGCAATTTCGTCCTCAATTCACAGTCAAGTCCTTTTCGAGGTTATACGAACTGCGACGCGCATCTACTCGGTCGTCCTTTTCTGAAAATTCAACTCAAATTATTACTCATTAAATACCAAAACGGAATTCTGCTAACATGTAAACAATGTTTTTGTTCCTATACCGCAGTGAAAAGAAAAAATGTTTTACTTTTTTTCACAAAATTTTTATTATTGTATGTATACATTAATTGACAAATAATTATAATAATAATAAATGTTTTTTCTTCATTTTAAAATATCTTCACAAATTATAAGTACAGCTGTAGTGTAAACGAAATAAAGTGTTATGTAAATACGCGCACTTTTAGTATAAACATAACTAACGCTGCGAGAAAAAAAGATTACTATTTAAGAATCTTTGTTATGTTCAAATTTTACAATCGAGAAATTGTTTAATTAACAAAAAATTTTAAAATTTAATTTTATTAGAAATTTAATCAAATTATCCAATTTGGTTATCAAACTTTTCTTTTACTTTATTGAATTTTATTCGAATTGCAAAAATACATTTATGTAATAATCTCATTTAAGGATCCCAATACCGCAGCAGTGTTGAATACGCTGGTCCTTAATTACATTGTTGCTATTGCAACACCATGTTTAATACCAAAACATTTTAATTACATATATGCGTAATACTTCCCGATATACATACATATAAAGTTATATTTAAATTGCATCTTATTTTGTTGTTAATTATTAGTCCTACAAAGAACTTTTCTCGATAATTCCATTTCCATAAGAAATATTTCTTTTAAAATAGAATAGTAATTCCTTTATATTTTTTGGTTTTACATGCGTATTTATTTACGCGTTTCGCAGTCATGTGTCGACCTCTGTGGAGTTACTAAACAAAAATAATTTTTAATTCCGCGTTTATTGTATACATTCAGAATTACACTGCAGCAGAACTAGTATTTGCAATAAGTTTTATCTTGCAAATATGTTTACATTTACATTCATCACATTCCATATTCTTTCTTAAGATATTTAACACGAATTCCGTTAAAATCGTATGAAACATTGTCACTGACATTTACAATTACGATCGTATTCTAAAAAATGATATGATTAAATTTGTCTAATCTCAAACAAAAGAAAGAAAATATACAAACCCGCGTGTAAGACAACGATAAAAAACAAATGAAATAATACAGCGCGGAATAATTTTGAGCTCATGGTCGATTGGCTAATTAGTTTGAACAAAAAAACAGATGCTAGGCGCCCGCGGAAAAAAATCAATAGTCTCAAGAGCGGCAAAAAATGCAACAGGAATTATAACAATCTCGCATCCGGTAGAAATGAGTGCGTTAACTACACGCACCGATTTTATTGCCTAAAATTCGCCGACGCGATAATCGATCCGACGTCGATTCATTGGATGTATGGGTATATAAAGGTATATATTTTCAACTAATTAACATTTGGTGACACAGAAATATGGCAACGCAGCAACATTGTGCCAAAATGGAGTTTGTGTATACTCTTTTTGTATTTCGGCTACAGTGGAAGAGACGGGTAAAAATATACGAAACCGTTATTTCGCCTAGTTTGAGATTTGGTTAGAATTTTAGATGAGACCAAAGTTAGCCTGTCGCCAAAATGATGAATAATTGAATATATATATATATATATATATATATATATATATATATATATATATATATATGCGCACAAACATTTTCGTTTATCGCTCCTTTGTACTCGTTCATTTGCTTGCTCGATTTTCCTCCATCTTTATAATTACATCGACGAAAAAGTACTACAAAACCGAATAAATAAAACGAAAACCAG
Organism: Psilanteris sp. ZL-2020; assembly: GCA_022817085.1. Classification (NCBI taxonomy): domain Eukaryota; kingdom Metazoa; phylum Arthropoda; class Insecta; order Hymenoptera; family Scelionidae; genus Psilanteris; species Psilanteris sp. ZL-2020. The sequence goes on from JABFQC010000647.1 coordinate 21,205, forward strand.
ATAATCTCGCTGAAATGCAAAGTGCGTGTCTTGACAGCGTAAGCTAAATTTAAATTCGAGACAAGAAACGGTGCACTTCGAGCGCTTATCAACGATCGTGGGGCCGCGCTCGATTGCGAACACTCCCTCCCTTCGCTGAAAGTAATTTCGAAAATAGATTCGTTTGTGTCACGCGCATGTTCGATCTCAATTTTTTCACACTGCGGCCTGCGACATATTATCGCGATAAATAGTTTGTTTATTGGGTAGTTAACATGCGAATCGTCGCACCGTTTCCGTGACGATTCACAAAAAATTCGCCGAATTTGATTAAAGGTACAGTTTGCTGCGCCGACTAGCGGCCGAGAAGAGCTGATGTATAACCATGCGAGTTTAGTTAAAGTTGATAGCCGGAAATGACGCACGCAGCTTTCGATGCGATTTCAAAAATACTTTATTCCGACGCAATTTTCTATCGGATTCGCGTAAGACAGAATAATTTACGAGAATTGTATCGTCAAATTTTAACGACCGTACATTGACCCCAAATGGCTACAACGGTATAGACAATAAACTTAAAAATTACTGTCCTTTGATTGATTGTTTACGTCGCTTTATTTGTTTTGATTATTTTATGGCATTGTGTTTTTATATACTTATTTACGGTTGTTTGATTTATTTTCAATGTTAAGAAATAAAATATTGCATTTTTCGAAACTGATTAAAACAGGAACGTTCTGTTTTCATTAATAAAGTTTATTATTCAAAACATAAAGCCGCATTGAATTTTATGCATTTGCTTAAATAATAAACATGTTATTTTCATGGTATAAATACAGTGTTTTTAAGTGAGTTATATTAATACGCAAGTATTTCTAGTTAACAATTAAATTGAATAAATATATTATATATTAATATTAATAATTAAACAAATTTGATATATTCACTAATAATATAAAATAATAAATATAGGCATATTGTGTATAAATTTGAAAAAATAAAATTCAACGATCGTGCTAAAGTTTAATTAATTTTTCGACATGAAAACATAAGAATGAAATTTTAAACAAATTTTACAGAAATTTTAAACATTTTATATTTCATTAATTTAAAATAAAATAATTAAATTTAACTTAAATTGCAAAGAAATTGAGTTTATTGAATTGAGAGAAAATTATAATAAATAGTTAATATAAGAATTATATAGTTCCTGTTAATGTATTGCTCTGTTATTGCATCTGTAAAATATGGTCAGAATTAAAACGAACTGTTATTTACAGTTGACACAACTAAAATTTCTTTTATAAATTAAATTGAAATCTACTTTGTCTATTTCGATTGTTTTAACCGTACAGTTTTTTTTCTCAATTGAAAGTAAAATTCAAATGTAAAATAAATATAAATTTTTTTTTGTTTATATTTGCATTCATAAATTTCGGTGAAATAACTAAATTAGTTTGCTAACAAAATCTAATTGTTTTTATTCAGATATTATTGTTAATATTGTGATTAGTATTGTTAAAGTTTAATTCCAATAAAAATAACAATAAAAACGTTAGTATACAAATAGAAAAATTTATTAATTTTGACGTTGAAATGACCTTACAAAAAAAATCAGAAAAATACATTTGCAATTGACTTTGTTTATCAAAACAGTACATCCGTCCTTGTTTATTAATGTTTACGTATGCGTATGCGTAGTTAATTTTATTACAATTACTTGAAATGTCGTCGATCGTGTTTATACGCGTCTTCATCTTGGTTGTTATGTAATTAATTTGTTCTCGCAGCTCATACTCGATTACACGATTTTTCATCGGCTTTAAACCATCTAATTGCAAACTCTGGTTCAACTGTATTTGCATTTCGACAATGCCGTATCATCAACTAATGCCGTTCTTGTCCTCGTCATGACCCGTCTTGTAAATTAAAAATCGATAACACCGATCGTTAACTGCAATCGATATCGGCCAAATAATTGAAAGATAATCCTTCCTCGAACGGGAAAAACGACCGCAAGAAATATTTCAACTTCGAGCAGTCAGTCGGTGCGACGAAAAAAGCGTAACTACGAATGCGGATAAGTTCGTTATTTTTACAACCACATCGCCGAGGTATTTCTACTTTAAGCGTTATTATTACACATCTATAACATGGATTATCGTTTGCGTTGCTAAATGCCGTAGAAATTGTTATTGTTTTTGCTGGCTATTTTCGATTTCGAGAAATCGAAAATCCACAGAACAGTAATTTGCTGAGCAATTAAAAAGAGGCAATAAAAAAAGGAATAGAAATTGAAGCGAAAGAAAAATTGCGCGACAAATTAGTATCAAATTCTGCATTATCGTTATTGATTCGCGATTATTATCGAAAAATACGGTGCGTTCGCCGAGGACTCTGACATCTCTGGAGTTACGTAAGCACAGTTTCCGTGAAGGACGCAGATGGAGAAAAAAACGCTTCTATAAATAGCTCGGGCTCCGACGGAAAAGGGTTTTTCAGTGGGCGCACCTGTCATCTATGGCCGTTTCCGATGACCGCGAACTTTGATGGTTATTCAATTTCTTGCCGTATGCGACGCTCGAACGACCAAGTAAAAGTGAGCACGACGGCGTCGACGTGGCAACGCCGCGAAACGTCTCCGTCTGTAATCGGAGTTTTCGCAGGCGGCGCGTTAACCCTAAGCGTCGCGCATGCGCCGCGCGCAGCGACCACGAGGGCGAGATAAGCGCCGCCACGTGTGCGCGTGGTGCGCGTGCGCGTCACGGCCGCCATGATAGCAGCGCGCCGCACGCCAATCGGCCGCCTCGTAGCCCCGTCGCGACGCGACCGCGGCGAATATCTTTTTACGCGCGCGCGACATGCTGTGCGCGCTCGCTAAAACACTCCTCTCGATCTAATTTTGTCTCTTTGCGAGCCCGGCGGCGTGACGGTTGGAGAGACCGCGCAACAACCGCACCGATATATTTATAAAATTGTGCGTCGCCCGCACGCGACACCGGCATCGTAAATAGATTGATCGTTAAGCACATTATACCTATATAATGTTTGGGAGAAAGTGACTTTTCGTTGGCTAAAGGGCCCAAAACGTACGATGCCAGCGCCAGTCTGAATTGCTTTGAAAAAGCGCGCGCGCACAGGGCGCAACATTTTTCAAAGTCACGTACTAAACTAAACGTAGCTCGAACAACTATCTGCAGCGCGTAAACTCTATGAACTGCTATCCGTTGCGGTCTAAATACGAAACGCAAATTCACTTCAAACAGGATGTTTGAGTATAAATCACCGCCTTCCACTAATTAGACGATAGCCGACTCTTAAGATGTTTGTATATTTAGCAAAAAGTCGTTGCGCTCGGAAGGTTTTTTGGTTGTGATGATAAGCCGAACATGATAAGGATTCGATCGCGTTGGGGAACAATTAAGCATTTCTACTCGGCGGTTTTACTAACTAAATATACGTTCGAGTGTCTCTCGCTCTATCGTTGTGTTATAGATTTAAAGCAACAGAAAACCGTACAATATATCGCGGGATAATTACTAAATGCCTCCAGGTATAAATAGCCTCGCCGCAGTAGAAATTAATAAGGTGGTTTCAGATAAAACGGGTGTGTTGC
>JABFQC010000648.1:0-24761 GCA_022817085.1 Psilanteris sp. ZL-2020
CAACATTTAAGTAATTTTTAATAATTATATTACATTCAAGATTGAACATGTCTATGAGTTCAATTATAATACATTTAATTATAAATATATGAATATTGGAAATTAAATCGAATGAATTAGAGTTGCTGAAATTCGGTTTGTAAATCTACTTTGAAAGGTCTATGTGATGTTTATGTTTTGAAATTTATTTTTTCCTTTCACAACAATCGAATTTGTCGCATTTTGATTTCCAAAATAATTAAATTTTAATTTCTTAAAAATAAAATTGCATTTGGGTCTTTTTTCATATATTTTGTTGATTATATTGTGTGAAAAGTGAATATCCTTACTTAAAAGAAAATCTAACAATTATTTGATAATGTAAAATTTTTTTATGATATACAACTTTTTGATTGCATTATTTCATTTAAAGTAGTTTGTATAAGTGATAAATCCAAAAATAAGTATTTATTATAAAATAAATTTGTATTATAAAGGGAAAACAGAAGGAATCTAGAATCTATTATTTAAACTGTTTAGTGTAAGATTAAATTAACTATTATCTTATCTTATCTTACCATAAGCAGTAACTCATTATACCATTACTACAAAGAAAGATATACATTTCTAACAATGAAATTGTTAAGATGTAACGTTGCTTAAATATAAATATTTTATAAAAAATTCGGTCATTTTTAAATTCATTAACAGAATAATATTATTCCTTGAACAGTTTTAAATTCAATTTCAACATTATAAATATTTTATATCTGAAGTATTTTAATACACTTACCTTTACTATTTATTTACGTTTTATTTTATTTGCACATTTAAATATATAAAAATTGTATGTAATAGACTTGTATTTAGATAATAACAAAATGAATTATAATTTATATATTTATTTATATAAATAAATATAAAGAGGTTTATATTACTATTAAGTACTAATACAACGTGTCTTCAACTTTATGTGCATGATATAATATGTATATTGTCATATAATATAAAGAGTATAGAAAAGATGAATTTAATCAAATTAAATAACACAGGAAAATATGAAATATGTACATATACGTATTATACATATATTGAACGAAGAAAAGATATTTGTAACTATAAATGTTATACATAAAGGAGTTTAATAAATCACAAAAAGATAAATACTAACTATAGTTAAAATACAAAAACTTCTTAATTTTAAATCAAAAATGATATTAAATCATCTTGTAAACAATAGTTAAGATTTTTTTAAATTTATAGTAGAAAACATAAAAATCACTATATTATGTAAATAATTACTACATTTTATATCTCTACTTCTAAGAGAAAATTTTATTGTATTTTAGAAATTAGGTTGAAATAATAATTTTAACTCTGTTTGATTCAATGAACATGATTGATTATTATTCATCGTCGAAAAATTGCACGTATTTTGGCAACTTACAGTACAATAATAACTATGATACAAAAGACACTAACTGTTAATGTATAATTATAAATGCAATACAGAGAGCAAGGAGAAACAGTTTATAAAGAAACTAACATTATAAATAATCTTATTTTATATTTTTATTGTCAAAAATTATAAAATTTTAATATGCCCTTAATATTTATCATCTAAATTAATAAACAATATATGTTACGTTTATTGAAATTAATTTCTTTTTTAGTTAAACCTTATTTGTAGACATTTGGAAATATTTTGTAATTAACCGTTTCTTCACTATACTCCCTGCTCTGCGTACTTTCGAATGATCATAGACGACGATGGTTTGCGCTAGGTGCGTTACTGGGAAGGAAACAGTCGACAAAATAACTAAGTATCAGTCGTTCGAGATGTAATTATTTTAATTGGTCGCATTTATTCTTATTCGTGCTTCGTCGTTTTCAATTTTTAACCATGCTTTGACTTTGCGACCAAATGACAAATTCACATCGTATATCGAATATGTGTATGTATATATTTATATATAATTTATGCATTGTATACGCGTATATATATACGTAACACGTACTTTTGTTGATTCATTATCGTACATATAATTTGTTAAACAGGTTTTTGTAGTCGGGTTTTCTCAATGCATAAAACTGTGATTTCTTTGTGGAAACGTGAATCAGTGAATGAGTATTTTTTATGTAAAAAGTTATTGTAGGATAAACATTTACTTTATTAAATTTGTATTCTATAAATCATAGCTTTAATTCATTCTTTTTTTTAATTGATTTTTTATTGTATTTAAAAAAATTGTAAGACACATTTGAAAATCGTATGTTTTTACTTTTATTTGTTTATCCATTGCAAATGGTAGTTATTTTATAATGTTGATTTTTTTATGAGACGTCTAATGCATTTGACATGTGAATAAACATTTGGAATAAATAAACAATATTGACATATCTGTAAATGACAGGATTCACAGTATAAGTTATTTTATTATTATTTTTTTTTGAAATATGGTGAAAGCATACGTATGAATAGAACATTTTTTGAACAATTAATTTCAATGAAATAACACGTCGTTAGGGCACCCCTATATGCAATTATCAACTCTTTCATAAATTTCGATATATAATATATTACTTTTGGCAGGAATGTTGTATTAAATATAGCTTTTTTTCACTTTGCTGGAATTGTTAAATTGTTCACATTTTTGCCTAATCAATTTAAATACCGATTAAAATTTATGCAATGACATCGAAATCAACAAATTACCGTAATTATTACATAAATAAATAAATAAATAAATAATTGTATTATTTCTTCCAGCGCGTGAAAACTTAATTTACAATAACGGTTTATCAATTTATCAAAATAATAAGCAATTTTGATTTTCTTAAAATTTATTATGGTCATTATTTAATACATTTTATGTAATACTGGAAACAATTTGGCACACTATTTTTCACAGTTAATCAACAATTAAAATATAATCTCAATTATTTAAAAAAAATATATTTTCTACTCTTATAGAATAATTAAAACTAAAAAATATTCGTTATTCATTTTTTAATTAATTAATCTCATATATAGATATAATGTTTGATTAAATAAAATATATATTTATATTAGAAAGGAATATAAAGTCATTAAGGATTTCATTATATATTTACGTTTTATTGTATTTTATTTTATATTTATTATATTATTGCATAAATGGATATTACATATATCCGTGTTGCATTAAAAATGAATAAGAATTATAATTGATAAGTGGAAATGTTTTTGAAACTAATAACTTTTTTTTAAATTAATTACATGAATGATTATAAGTTAATGAAATAAATAATAAAAAACGAAAAACGAAAAATGTACTATTTTATTTAAACAAAAATTAAATCTATGTTTGAGAAAATTTAATTCTACTATTAAAAATGACAAACAAATAAAAAAACAATTATTATAAATATATTACATAAAACTTTTCTATTGTAATTATACCAATATTAATTCAATTAATATTAACAGACCATATGATTTTAAATACAGATATGGAATGACAAAATGGTATTTATAAATGAACATATAAATATATATATAATAATAATAAGAATTAAATTAAAAGTATTTTCATCGATAAATCGATAAGCCGTGTAATTATAGTCGCATAATTATTCATAATACATTACTCAAATTATCCTTTAGACAAAAGGCATAGAAACCACAATATTAGGAAGGACTTATTCGTTATTATTTACTTCTTTTTACGAGAATCCTTACATCTATGCATTTAATCATAATAATATTCGTAAATAGCGATAATCAATGAATCCATCGATCAATCAATCAATAATATTAATAATCAATAATATTAAAGTCGTAACTAATGACACTAATAATTAAAACATAAAATTTATGTGACAGTCGTAGATATTTAATATATATTTATATATAATATGTATATTAATTATTTCCAATATATATACAATAAAATAGTATAGTAGTAGTTAGCCAAGAGCCGCGAGGTTTCGGTCGATTGTTTAGTTTAACTTCGTAGCTTCCTTGAAGGCAAGAAAGAATTATCATCTCTTCTCTTCGTCATTTATTTATATTTACACGAAATAATATTACACGCATCTCCACCCGCGCATCGGGAGATGAAAAGCTCGGATTGCACAAAGCTCCTTCTGAATCGTGTTTTTAATAACGCAACGAATAACGGAACACGAATGGAAGCGAAAACGGATTTCGGTTTTTGATATTTTTTATTTTATTCTTTTTTTCTGACCTCTTGGCCCTCGGGCAAGAACTCGAAGGAATACAATACTCACGAATTAAATCCTAAGAGTAAAAAATGCCTTCGTTCATTTAAAAGCGTTTTAAGATGATAATCCTAAAATAATATTTTATTTAAATCAAAATACGATATTACATAATACATTCGTAATATATGTTGAAAAAATAATATTTCAATTTGAAATATGGTTATCAGATTATAAAAGAATAGAATTTATTTCTTGTTAATTCTTTAAACGTGGTTTTAAAATATATAATAATAAGATAATAGCAAATATTTTTTCGATAAAAATATTTATCATAGCCATGCTTTTCTTTTTATTATAATTTATAATTAACGATGTTTTAATTTAAAACTGTTATTTAAATTTTATTGAATAAAAATAACATAATGAAAATGATTATATTTTAAATATCTTACACGTATCAATGATCATTTTTTAACATAAATAATTTAAATCAGTGATTTTTTGAAATATACTGATGTTTATATAATTTTAAATTACAATACGCATTAAAAGCAAGAAAATACGTTGATAATTGGTAATAATTTAAGAACCGATTATTATTGAGCATGAAAATATTAAATATTAGAAGGTAATGTAGTTTATATAATTGGAAACGAATCTAAGTGAATTTGCTAGAAACATTTATTTCTAACAATAGTTTTTTCGTGCTCATTTATATAAGTGGGCCATTCGTCAGTTTCATGATTCAAAGTTTTCGCAGTTCAAAATTTAGTATTAATTTAGAAATAATATATATTTTATAGCAATTGGATTTGTACCAAGAATTAACTTATGGTATTGAAACATTAATAAAAGCTCTAATATAATTAAATCGTATATGAATAATTGAGCAATGTTTTTTTGTCAAACTTAAAAAACATAATTTCAGAATACACCATCATTTTTAGATTACTTTTGATTATTAGTACCTGCATTGTTTACTCTTAAGATCGAGCGTTCACGAGTTCTGATAAATATATAGTAAATTGTTTTTATTTATTTTTTCACGGGAGCGCATGTCGACGTTACAAACTAGAAACAATCTAATGACTTTGTGAGTAGCTTTGTGTTACGAGTAGACTTTTGAGCAGTGTCTAAATACGAGAAAACAACTACGGTGTGATTTTTTTATGCGTCACTTTCCTATTATCCATCATTAGTATTACTATACTTCTTTTTTAAATTATTTTCCTTTAGTTTTTCTTCATCTTGGCGATGTCGATTCATATCCCAGTGCCACGATTACGTGAATGATGAGTGATACCACATGATGCACAGTTTTACAAAACAAGTGGTTATACAAAGGTCTCATCCAAAGTTCCGACTACTTGGAAATATAAAAGTGCAAAGTTTTTATCAAAGAAACGAGCATCCTTCAAATCCTGATGATGATATTCTTTTCATGAGTTTCCTGATAAAGTATATATTATAATAAATTAACAAAGTTATAAATATATATATTCTTTTTACACATTTACAAACGATTGCTTTGTAAAGCATATTTTTAATACATAATTTGATCTTATGTTTAATTAACAAATAAAAGAGAAAGTACAAAATTTTAAACATATAAGACGAGGACGGATCGTTTCAACGGCATAACAAATTGCGTATTGACGCTGTCTGTCTTATTCTATCAGGAAACGTTCATTACTTAGATCAAGATTTGAAAAACGACGACTTCAAAACGAAGGCACTGGGAAGCTCGAACATTAAAGCTTCAAATGAAAATATTTCGTAAAAATACACGCGGATGTTGATGGCGCGACTGTTCAGTGTGATTTATTTAAATTCAAATATTTTTGTTGTTAGTTTTTGTTCACATCTCCTCTCTTTGAAAAACTGATATTATTAACTTAACATTAGGATCTACTACAATATTAGTGTCGCCTAATAACATATCACTTAGGCCGTCATTCGTTTCTTCATTCTTTCATTTGAGTTCTTGAGTCTGTAATACTCAACAACGTTGAGGTCCAAAAGACCATCCAATTGTAAATTAATTTTTAATTATAAATGCAGATCTTTATTAAAAGGATATGTTGACTGAGAGGAGGTTTAGTTGAATATAAATTATTTACGTACAAATTTTAATTGCATTTCATGATTGAAACAGTTTGAGCCTTTTGGAAAGGAGTCGAGAGCGTTGAGGCGCCATCTACGTAACTTTGATGGATTGTTTCAGGTCATGCCTCTAGAGTTAGTTATAAACCATTGAATAATATTTAGAAAAGATTTTAAAAATTGATATTTGCAAAACTTTCTCGGACACTGCTAAAAGAAATTTACGACAAATATTGACTTCCCTTGTTTTATATTTTATTTAATGTTTTGCACGATTAAATAACTCTGAACGACAATATTTACTGGCTGTGCAATCGACCGCTAGGGGGCTTGACTTTATTATTTGCGACCTTGGGAATGGCACCGATGATTTTAACGCGGTTTTGCTGCTGCCGGTTGTCACAAAATTGTGGTGGTGGTGCAAATACTAATTCATCGGCGTTTGTAGACGTAGAAGAACCATCCGCGTTGAACTCCGGAGGCGGCGGAACAAAAAGATCACCACTTTGCTCTTCGGCGTCGGCTTCTATTGGTGGAGGTAATTGTGCTAAACTGACTGCATGTCTAGTTAACATTCCGCTGCCTCCATAGCTCGTTCGCTTAATATTTCCGCAACTGTCTTTATCGACAACTGAGTGTAGCAGCAAATGTTGATTTGCATCATTGTTTCGCTGGGTGTCGTCAAAGCCTGTAGGTGGCCCTACAGGAACATCTTGATCAGAGCTCACTCCGCTTGAACTGTTGTCACCATCTTCCACCAAAGAATGCTGAGTCTATAATTTCATTTTAAATTAATATTCGATATATGTTTATGTTACGTTTTAATTGGTTATTTCATGTGTAAATGTCGCTTTAAACTGCAAAAATAAATGCAAACACGTGTTTTACTTTAAGATCTCAACGTCTTAGTTAATGCCATAATACGAAACACTTGTGCGTCTTATTTTGATATTGGAGTAATAAAGTAAGACACTTGATTACTTTTTTTTGCAGTAAATGTGATTATTTAAATTTTGTAATCTAAATTTGAAATTATTACTGATTGAAATAATAAGATTTTCACTTAAAAGATCTTATGTCTTATATATATATAAGGATTTTAGTTTTGGTCAAATATAAATCTTCTACCTTCAATTGTTTCCGAACATTTTGAATTTCCTCGACACTGAAGGAATGTGGTAAGGAACCTGATCCTGAGGAGGTGCTACTTCCACTTCCAGCTGAAGCATTCGAATTGCCAGAAGTTTCCCTCGTTGACTCCAATTTCTCACGAGCTGCCGCTTTTTCTAATTCTTTTGTGATTTCTGAAACGTCTCCTTCATCGGTTAAGTCTTCATCATCATTTTCCGATTCGCTTAAACTATAATCAGGTTCAGGGATTGGTGGTGCTGAAGTGGTACTTCCATCACCATTTGTTGTTACCGTTGACAAGTTGGTCGCAGAAGTACTTGTGATCATCGCACTTTTTTTCTTACGCTCTCGCACAATCCCGGCAGTACTGTGACTGCGGCCGGTTTTCAATGGCTGTGCATATTGGTTATTCAACGACTGTAACCCATTGGTGATTGTACCATTAGTACTGCCACTTGTCATCTGCTGACATACAGGTTTAAACGTGGTATTTCCATTGGGTGTACGCAAACTGTGTGATTTCCGAACATGGGTTCGATTTGAGTGAGCTGGTAAGGATCGCGAACGATATCCAACAGTTTTCATGTCTTCCGGTGATGCGTACAACTTAGCACTGTTTGACGGCCGGAAACTCGACATTACCCCATAAGCACTTTCTGTGGATGCTGCTGCGAGTTCTGAAAAAGTTAATTAAGTTGAATAGTCGTTCTAAATTATTGTAATATAATATTTCAATTAAATTATGAAAGTGCAAAACATAGATTAAATTTAATTACTAGTATAAACTTGGCTTTAATACATTAAATATATTGCATTAGAAGATTATAAAATAAATTATTTGCATATAAAAATAAATGTTTTAACATTAAAAGTTCATCAAATATATAAAATTTACAACTGACTTATATTTGTTTGCATTTTGTTACATTATAAGAAATATTTTTTGTTATGCATGATACTTGTGTACTTTTGATAGTAATGCATTTTTAATTTTACCTGTGTATATTGGTACAAGTACGTATACGGATTAATGATTCTTAAATTTCACTTATTGTATTTATTATACAGTTGAATATAAGTTTCATATATTTTATAACATACATGTATGGAACATATTTTTTTTTATAATATTACCTTTTACTTGTTGAATATGAGCCATGTTATCGTAAACGGAAGCTGGCGTAACGACATCTGGCACATTGGCACCGACATTGACTTTGACTACTTGTCCTACAGGAGGTGGTGGAGGAGGATGATTAGGAGGTGGTAGTGCATTTCGGCCATTAACAGCGTTCACGTCTTCTTGACTGCGATGGCCTTTAGGGGCTACAACTGATGACTGGTTTTGAATGTTCAAGTCTGGAGTACTATGGAAATCCCTATGTAAATCTGATCCTCCTCCTAAGCCACCGAAAAAGCGTACCCTCGCATTTGACTGTAAATTTAAGCAAATTAATAAAAATGTTTTGAAATTTTATCTCAAGTTTTATTGTATTAATATTCAAAATAATATATTGTTATTTATACATGGGAACACAAAGTTTTGGATTGGAATGTATGTACACACTATTATTATAAAGAATTTAATAAACAATTAAACTAATGAATTAATATTGTTCATACTTGGAATTTCGAGCGATGTTAAAATTTTTGTTATAATATACTTATTATATTTAATAAATGACAATACATTTAACGAATTATATTATTTTATAAAATATGTATTAAAAGGTTTGTTCTTATCCATACGTATAATAAACATATAGTTAAAAATATAACCAATAAACAATTGAATGAATTCTTATAATTTACATGGTATGTAAAATATTGATGATGATTGTATAGATGGTATGAAGTTACTAAAATTATGATTTTCAATTTCTTGTGATGTTTTTATTGTAAATTAAAATTAGATTCAACACAAATAGTTCCAATATATTTCAATTATACTGGCAAACATATCATACATTTTTATTGTAGTAAGTAATCATAATAATTAAAATATTATACAATACTGTAATCTTGAATATTAAAGATTTAAAACAAAATTTATATATTTATTTTATGATAGATATTTTATTTAAGTAATTTGTCAAACTACATCAATAATTAAATATTCCTACATATAAAACTATCGAAAAATGTAGTGTTAGTTTGTATTAGGAAACCAAGATGAAATTTAATCCAAGATAACTTGCAAGTTGTCCAAACCTGCAGGGCGCAATCAAAAGCCCAGTTATAATCGATTATTTTAAAGTAAGGGCGTTAGTTAGTCACCTGGGATCATGCAAGTATTAAATGCGCTAAAGACAATGTATACATTTTTGTTGCGTCATTAATACATGTCGTCCCGGTTAAACTGCTCTCCTTTCTGGATCGTGCATTGCTTTATTGCTTGTAGTTCAGTGCAAACTATAACAAACATGCAAATCGGCCACCGATTATCCGAGAACATGCTTTGAAATAATCGATCGAATCAAATATGTATTTTTTTATTTATTTATAAATATATTTAAATTTAATTATACATATATATGTAGAATTATATAAAAACATTATAAGTATAAAAATAGATAGTAATAGATTGTGATTGTAAGAATATCGTAAATTATATTTTTACATATAGCATAGAAAAATATATTTATCAAATATCAATTTGATTTCAAATCTGAATCGATCGACATGATTTCAAAATTCATATAAAAGTCTGCAGTGATCACCTGTTAATAATATACACATTATTATTTAAATGTAATTTAAATGGATGAAATGTTATAATGTGTGGTTGATAAGAAAAAGAATATTGAAAGAAATTTGGTAGTAGTTTAAAGAAAATATATTTTTGTTAATCATGAAACATATATCTATAAAATTAAAGTTTGGAATAATATTACTATGATTCAATATCGATTTTATATAATTTATTTTAAACTGTGATGTTACCTTTTTAATTATTGATAAATATTAACTACTTTTCAAGAAGCTACACGGAAAGAAACAATGTATTAAACATTACTTGGAAAATATTAAATGTGTGACAGTGGTGTTCTGTTTTTAAATTATACTTAAAAATGAGTAAATATTACACATATTTCAATCAAAATTGCTGACACTTTAGTAAAACTTGCTGAAATTTGATGTATTATTTCAAAATACAATACTTCTGTCATACAATTGATATCTTATGAGTAATTATTAATATTTTGTTCTTTCCGTGTAAGTAGTTAGCATAAAGAATAAGTTTAAAGATTTACACATTGCGTGCAGTATTGTAAGAATAACATCGATTTATTCTTCATAAATAAATAAATAAAGCGTAACAAAATAGAATACATTTATTTTGAAAATGGGTCTAGAATTTGCATGAAATTTGAAATTTAATTATTACAATTTTATTATAAAAATGTTCTAAAATATATATAACTTTGTACTATTTATTTCTGATAAATAAATAAAACTTGAATAAAGGTTTAATTTCGCCTTATAAAATTGTTATAAAATTAATAAAATTGTTAATTGATTTATTAAATTTGAAACAAAATTATTCAATAATATTCTTACGTCATAAACATGGAACAATTAAATATTTGACATTTAACAATATCGATCATTATAGCAATATAATCCACGGTGTTCATTTTTATCATATATTTTCTCTAAACTACGTTCATTAAAAGTCGCCCAACGTCCCGTTATCCTTACTTTTCCTTTGCGCTTCATTTCAGCTACGCTCGCGTACACTCTGCCGGTCTTGGCTGGAGAAGATGGGTGCGATTTGGTGGCTTGGCCAGACTGAAAGTGCGAGCTCATCATTGACGAGCTGTACTGGCCACTCGAACTGCCTTGCTGACGCTGAAACAGTTCCTGGAAGAAAGGAAGGACGATGCTGAAGCTTCCGTCTTCGTGCAATACATGCAGGATAAACGAGCGCCTTCGTACGATTCGTGCGTCGCCGAGTTAAAAAAAAAACAATGAAAAAAAAAAAAGAAAAAAAAATGAACACTTAACAAAAATAACGTTAATTTTGGTAGAAATTACCTCAAGCTCGGCCGCGGTAATACGACTGGACGTCGGCCGCGACCGTATGCTAGCTGTTCTTGGTTGAACCGGTGTATTTTGCCCTGTGTTAGGTCCAACTGATCCTTGTTGTTGAAGGTGTATCGATTCTGTACTGCTAGATTTCGTACCTGATGTAATTTCATTATCATCCTTTTCACCTCCTCCTTCTAAATAAAATTATGATTGAAGTAGAATGTTTAAATATAAATATAGAGTATACAAAAACAATTATTAATTTTTCTAAATATCTACGAATGTATTTATCCTAAACACAATGTATTAAAGTACATGCAATTTAAAAGACATCAGTTACTCAAAACTCAAACTCAAAACTGAGATACTTTATAATTAAAATATTATGACTTTTTGCATCAATTGCGTTAAATTAAATTTATTTTAATTGTACATCTGAATAAAATATTATTTATTATAATAATTAGAATAATTTGACCAGAGAGTTATTTATAATTATATATAAAAATATAAGACCAATTATGAATGTTCACGTAATAAATAAAAAATGGCTCAGTTGTAAAGAAGAATACAACATTGGTATACGTTTTGAACAAATACGTATAAACTAACTTTCATTAATTGAAAGTCATATTATTTTATTAATATTTATAATATTATTTTATTTGTACCTAAACCAGCAACCATTGATCGGGCTCTTGCTCGACCGACGCTTAACGTAGTTTTAGGATCCCTTCTCGGTGGCATTGGTGCTGGTGATCTGCCTAACGTGCCACCTATTGCGACATTGTTATTACCTTTCCGAGGCAATGTTGCATACTGTCTTTGAATTGGTTGACTAGTTGGCAGAGCCGCTGCCGATTGCGAATTCGGAAGACTTAAGACAGGAGAAACCACCGTCATTCTGACCAATTCACCTGACTTTCGAATTAAATCTACCACGTGTTCGTGCGATGCTGTTGTTACGTCCTCACCGTTGATCTGAATACAAACAAATAATTGTTAATACAAGTCTTAATAACTGTAAACAGAAAGTATAGTATTAAAAAACATAGTTCAATGGAGTTTACACTATTAAAATCAGTGTATAGACATGAAAAAGTAAAATATTATCTAATAAAGAAACACTTCGATTATGTTTTGTATAAAAGTGTCTTAAAATAAGACATTGTTGTAACGTCAATGTTAACAGTATAATATACTTTTTTAATTCGGAGATTAATGTACTACTCTCACTTGTATAAAATTTATTACCAACATAATTTTAAACAATTTTATTTAAATATCAACATAATTCAATATTAATTCAATTAATTAATAATTTGCTATAATAATAATTAAAGGAATATAAATTCATAATAAGAACATATGAATTTATATGTAATTTAAAATTGTAATTACGGCAAATAATATTCATTAAAATGAAAAGCGCGTTTGTAATTTAGATTATAATTAATTATAACTAAGTTAAAACTTGCAACGTGAATTTTAAATTGGTTTTACGCGCCTCGTGTTATTTGTTAAATTAACATTACTTCTAAAAGAAATTCAAACGAAAGATTACAATGTACCTGAATAAGAAAATCTCCTTTCCGTAGTCCGGCAAGATCGGCAACACCGCCCTGGTCCACGTCGTCCAGGTATTGCAAAGCTGGATATCTTGCCGAGGGAGTGAACTCCATTAGCGGGGAAGTGGCTTTGGCGCCGCGCAATACGAAGCCAAAACCTTTTCTCGAACGATGTAGAACAACAGTGCGTGGCTCCGAAGTGACGCTGCAACAAAGTGCAAGTATATATCGTGCACAAAGTATACCAAAGTGTACCACTCCTTTACTCTTCGTTACCAAAAAAAGACGACTAGGACCCGTTCACAATCTTCGAAGTATCATCAAACTTCCATAAGAATCGTTCTTTACTTACACTTTTAATGCCCGTTTTGCTTTATATAAAATATTTGAAGGAATTTACAATACTTAATGCATCGTACAATTTATTTGTCCAATTTTTGACGCTTAAACAAATTCCAGAAATTACGACGAAGTTAAATTA
The DNA here is from genome assembly GCA_022817085.1 of Psilanteris sp. ZL-2020. NCBI lineage: Eukaryota > Metazoa > Arthropoda > Insecta > Hymenoptera > Scelionidae > Psilanteris > Psilanteris sp. ZL-2020. The sequence goes on from JABFQC010000648.1 coordinate 13,501, forward strand.
TGCTTTGAAATAATTTAGTTGTTGTTTATGTCTTGGTAACTTTTATTAATATTCAAATCAGTTTGAAAAAGGCCTACAATATGGCCGAAACGTCATATAAAAAAATTAATTTTTCATAATAAAACTCATTGTTTTATTTTGTCTGTATTAAATAATTCGTCGTTAAGCTTTCTTATAAAATTTAGTAGTTGATAACATTTTGCTGTTTATTAAGCACATTTCATATATTTAATCAATTGTAAATTGAAATTATTTATTGTTTAACATTTTCAAAACAGCCTTGATTCTTTCGCAAAATATCAATCAAATTTTAATCAGTAAATAGACAAAATATATAGTTTAACCGACAGTTTATTTGTTTATTATATTTTGCTATTAATTGCGAAGTTAAATTGCAATTCTTGTACACGATTAAATACACTTTTGTTGCTTCAATTGCGATTGTTATTGCAATTAATTTTACACGATTGCTCGGTTTAATTTTGTTTATCACGCTTTTTAATTGAATTAATTTTGCGTCGCGATACAGTATACTTACGGCTTCTTCAATCTTGGTGCAGTGGCGAAATATTTGTGCTGGGACTCTCTGCGCCCGAGGACTCGGTTTCGGCCATCTCTGTTGATTTGTGGGGGCCCTATTGGAATGTTCGTATGACGTAACCGTACTTCTTGCACGCAATGCGCCGGGAACAAGCCCGTGCCTTGACCGCGAAGAACTCCCTCCAAAAGACCGCAGTCGGTGGCACCCGTTACTAACGAGTAAAATTGTTCTTTAGATAATTGCACCTTCAAATACATATTACGCGCGTTTTGCGAGGCGAGCGTTTCTTTCTTTTTTTTATTAACATTTCGCTTGAAATATCTTTAGCCGTCAATTAATGCAAAACGCAATCTTCAAATTGCACGCGAACGTAATTTTTATTTTACAATTACGCGCCGAATAAATAACGCCGTAAAGTATAAACAAAATGTGTTTGATCGCAATTTTGTACCTTCTAGAATATCGCCTTGATTAATAGATAAATGACCAGGGATACCACTGTTGTAACTTTCAATGCAAACGACTGTTGTTCCTGGAATAGACAGGGAGTTCGTGGTGTCTGACTGCGACGTTCCCACCCCGGAACTGTCGCTGATTGCATCGGATGCAGTGTCTCCCAGACTTTTGTCTGAAAATGAAAATTCCAATCGAAAAAGTTGAATTATTGTTCGAACTCGTTAACCTGGATGAAAAAAAAAGAAAAAAAAAGAAAAAAAAAATGGCGCAACGAAGATATTATCATGTTCTTGTGGCGTTGAGATGAAAATTCACAGGTGGTTGGTTCTAAATTCTAAAAATAAATACACTTGGCATCCAGAAATTGGTACGTAATGTAATTTATAGACTTTTGTTCCGGAGAATGGCGTGTAATTGTTATTTTAGTTTCTTTTTTATTATTGCTAACGTTTTAAATGTCACTTTAATTTAAATGCAAATTGTGGGATGATTTATGTGTGTGTGTAAATGTGTTTCAATTCTGCATTGCGAAATAATAGTCGAATTACACGAAACACCTAGGGTTTCCTACCAAGTATAAACTTTCCATCTATGCAATTAAACACTAGAAGGCAGCACTGTTTTCTAGATGAACTGTTACACAATGATATAAAAAAATTTAAATATAATAACGTGGCATATAAAAAAGTACGTGTGTCAAGTAATTATTATGTTGTAACAGACGTGAGGAACATTACATATAAAACACTTAATTCGTTCGACCAACAACGTCGCCATGTGCAGCCCGCGGCGTCATTGCCCGAAATAACTTTGCATGTAATTTGTTTAAAATGGTATCGGGTGTGTGTGTGTGTATGTGCGGGTGTGTGTTTGTGTGAAAATGCCTTGGTGGCGATTGTGTTTCGTATCGGACAATAAAGAACGAAACAACATGCATAAATTTGTTTTTGTGTTTTTGTGATAATCCCAAGCCCAAAAAACAGCGCTTGCGCATTCCATTTTTGGTGGTGATGGCTCAGCGGCTCAGCGATATCCCTCGTGAAAATATGAACCCTCATCCTCGGTGAAACCTAGTCTTTAATTTACGTCAATCATTGCATACGCACACTGGGGGTGTTACTAATTTTAATATGTTTGCAGAAGATGATTTCTGTGATTCGGTATTACTATTAAGAAATGCAATGTACAAATCTAACTCAACAGGATGAAAAATTAAGTTGCCATTAATTTACAAAATATATATATATATATAACAAACCAATGAAAGTAGCTGCGAACAAACACATATATATATATATACATATATATATATATTTGATGAAAATGAATGGAATCGTGAATTCATTATTCGTGTTTATTCACATTGCGTGTATCACAAATGTTTAATAATTTTCCCGTTTAATTATATAATCGCACAATTTTATTTACCGACACAGGTTGTCAACAAATAATTTAAATTCATGGCTTATTCCATTAGAACCGTCTTTAAAATTGTTGCGTTATGATTGCCGTGCGCAGGAATGAATAATTTCAGCAAATTAAGACGTTGTCTTTTTACCTGCATATTTTTTCCTTCCGGGAAAGAAAATTGTAAGTATACCTGTAACAATGCTGGCGGAATCCTCGCCGGACGGCTGATTGCTGCCTTCAGACAGACTGGAGCTTGCGGAACTGAACGGCGCTAAGCTCCTACTGCTCGGCGACGGCGACGGTGGCATTTCCATCGTCCTGTGAATATCCAAACGGTGCTGCAACTCGAGCCGGTGCTCCTGCAGCCTCGTCAGGCCCTCTAATCTTAAGTTTTGATAGTGCTCCGAGTTTGGTAATCTTAAAATTATCGAGGTCAGCGTAAATTGTCTTTGCAATTTTTACAAAATTTTGGCTCAGCCAGAGATTCTGATGATTGATTCGCTGCAAATTCAATCGCTATCTACGTTGCTGCGGGATTCATTGCTCGGGACCAAACCCGCTGATTCGAGATATAACCTTGGTCGCGTCAATTATTTAACTTTATCCATTTGTTTGAAATCAATTTAACTTCATTATTAATGTGTAATTGGTTGCACAAATAAAAATTCACCAGTGATATCTAATTTTAAGATAATTTCGTGAGAAAGGCTATACAAAAAAATAAACAAACTCTAAGACTTATTATTCAGACACCACTCCGCTAGTAATTTGATTAATACATTAAATATATATTACTAATATGTAAGTAATATATAAATGATATGTCGAAAATATACACGCAGAAAAGTGTTGCATTAAAAATTACTGAAAGTTCAGTAAATATTATTCAAAACACATTAACTGACAGACAAAACAAAATTTCAGTTATTAGAAATTACCGAACTTTTCAGTAAACATTGATGGATGTTTGTAAATATATACAGAAAATTCTTCAATGTTTACAGTAAAAGTTCAGTATTTTCTGACTAAATTTTTGTTTTGTCCATGAGTTACTGTGTTTTTCATAATATTTACTGAACTTTCAGTAATGTTTAATGCAACATTTTTCTGCGTGGATGGTTCATATATTAATCAAATTACTAGGGTTATGTCTGCATCATGAATGTCTATAGATCTAAAGCACTCGTTTTACCAGAACTATTCCTACGTCAGTGCTCCAAAATGGTTGTCCCAATTTTGGATAACAAATGCGCGAATTCCGAAGTGAATGCGCGTGTAAAAACCGGCGGAACCGCGTCCCGGTTGATCACCGAAACCACCCCCCAGCAGGACCATCGGGACGGCGCAGACCAGGACTCGCTGAATCTCCGTTTGGTTCGCTGATCAGAGTCTCTCGGCCAAGCGCAAAGACATTTTATGCTTACCTCGCATGTAGACTCTGATATTCGGACGGTAACCGATTGATCGTGTTTTGGAGCTGTTCGGTTCGGCTGAGGTTGGGCTGCTCGCGGTTAGCCTCGGACGGTATTCTTTGGAGCGGTTCGCTGTCTTGTCTACCCTGTTCGATGGACGGTACGCCATTAAGGCTGCAGTGGTGCGACTCGGACCTCGCCATCCCGGACGGGTATTTGTCCTGGGCGATTCGGCCGAGCGCACCCGTTATTTGATCGGCCACCCGGTCCAGGGTGGCGCTAGTGTACTGATCCGCCGAGACGGTGCGCGTGAGGGTGCTGCTACCGGAGGACGAGGACGAGCACGAAGACGAGACCAGCTGCTGGCTTTGCTGCTGCAGTTGCTGGTGCTGTTCCGTTGCCGACGGTATCCTCGTGAGGGTACCCAAGTTACTCGCCGAGCAACTCGTGGTCATTCCACCGAATGCCACCGAGCGCCTCTTCGGGTTGTAGCGAGGTGGGCCTTTAAATGGTACTGCAAAATTCGAGGTTGCAAGGTTAAGTAAAGAAAAGATTACTTAGCCTTACAAGTACCAGGCGCCCGGTTCCTGTCGTTGCAATCGCGCTTCGCGACTGCACGGGTCGTACACTTGAAGAAACGCTCATTTGTTACGTCATTGAATGATTTCCGCTGACGCCGACGTTTCGCGGCGTTAATACGAACGTTACGATCAAGATTGTCCAGCGATGATGATACAGTTTCGAAATTCTATATGTATATATATATATAGGGTAAACGCTCCGGTTTTGGACACATTAAAGATACTTTGACATTAATATATTTATTTAGTTAATAATATATGATAGGTAACGAAATTCTTTTTTGAAACGTATTCTTTTATGTTTAGTAATGTTTCAATGATAGTAATTTTTAAGTTATTAATAATATTAATATATCCTTATAAACAAATATCGATACATTGTATACTTTTAACAAACGGTTAAGCTACATCTTAAGCGAAAAACTTACATATATAGATTATAAATCTTAGACATTAATTAAAATTGTCCAAAAGCGGTACAATGTCCAAAAGGAGTGCACTTACCCTATATATGTATTTATATATGCGAACGTTCAAGTAATCGATTATTCGAGTTCAATTCGAATCAGGCAATGCTTATTTAATTCTGTATGAAACGAATGATTATTATAATATCAATATTCAAATTAAGTAATTGGGTGTTAAATCTGTTGTCGTTTATTGTGTTATTTATATTTGTTTTTTCAATGCACTATAAAAAATAATCTTACAAAATTTACCAAACTGTATAATAAAAGCAGGAAAAGTAAGCAAAAATGTAAACAAACATTAGACAATATCATTGTTTTTATCATTTGTTTGGTAATATCTGACATATTTTTAGAATTTTCTAACCATTCAGATTATTTACATTCTTGCTTATTTTTCCTACTTTTATTATCTAGTTTGGTCAAATTTGTAAAATTATTTTTTCAGAGTGTGACTATTTAATCCCGAGGTTTAGATTTGAAAGTTTAAAACTTTAGTTTTGTATTCATATTTCTATATCAGGTGCAGGAACAATGAATGTATCATGAATGTATCTTATTAATATAAGATACTAATTTCTTGTTTGATCACTTCCGTGATATATACATGGTTAAATCAAGTTTAGGAAGTAAATAATTGTGAAATGTTTTATTAGATTTACTAATTATTATTAAAATTAATATGCGGGATTTTTAATCGAATACAGTTATTATGCTTCAATTCGATAATGCGGTGTATGATAATATATATTGATAATATAACGTATTATTATATATGATCAATAATATCAAAACAGATTCAATTTGTGTAATTTTTTTATTCGATTACTGTGAAACTATAGAATAGTTATTTAATTAAACATATGAATTTATATAATACATTTCAATAAATATATAACATTTAGTTTAATCATTTATTAATGAAATTAATTTCTTTGAATTTATACCTAATAATTAGTTTTTTATATGTATATTATTAACGCTATTTATATTACGTTGAGTTAATTATACATTAATTAACTGTAATAAATTTCATTCATTTATATTTATATATATTAATTTATAAATTGTCATTTAATAAGCAATCTTCTGATCCGATTTCAATACGCAAGCATTCTAGTTGTTAAATATAGTAAAAAAATTGATAAATCACGTCAAAACCTTTCTTTTAGTGTACTTCCCTTTAAAGTAAAACATGTCGTTTTTTTTAAATATAATTGACGGATTATAAAATAATAGTACCAAAACCGAAAAAATTGTAAAAACTTAAAAGTTATCCTTAAAACTTAATAATTATATAAATAACAAATCCATGCAACTTAATTATTTAATGCACTTGATCACTTTTAACGGGATTATTTCATACATCTAAAAATATTCAAACAAAAAAGCTCTTCGACATCGAGTGCTTTTTCAGAAAGCAATAATTTCTTTTTACAAAAGCCATTAATCTAACAAACTTGGTTAAATAATTATAAGAAAACAAAATTGATTAATGCAAACCAATACAAAATTAAACATAATTCTCCAAAATCGATTCAGAATCGCGTAATCAAGTTAATCGCAGATTAATATTTTCGTTAGTTGGAAGCTTGTTAGATCTCATGCTAACCCAGGCTTATTACGAGTTGTAAGTTGTCATATTATTTTCGTTTTTTTTTCTCCTTCGAATCAATACTTCTAAACCACGAGTCATCTCGTACAATTTCGTCTGTCGTATACAAAAGACACATACACCGAGAAAAATTTCTTGTTATGGTAACAGGAATTCTTGTTAATAATACAAGAATTTTCTGCTATAATATTATACCAACATTGTTTTGTATTATTGCGACAGAAATTGTTCCTATTATTTGAACTTGTGTCGAGCGATTAATAATTTCCGATGCAATTTTTATTCATCGGTACTTTTTTAAGTAACCTTAATAGATAATTTTGTTATCTATAACATAAAATTGTGTGAATAAAGCTTGAAAAATGTAACATAAAATTTCCTGTTAAAATAACAAGATTAATTTTCTCGGTGTATATTAATATAATTCTCTCGTCCTCGCGATACAACATTTTTTCTACATACTTTGGGACATCTAAAATAGATCTCAAAAGTGGTCAATTCAATTGTTCAAGCAATCCTCATCTGCAGCGCAAATACCGTATTTGAAGTAAATGCTCGATTTTTCTAAGGAATCTGTGCTCTGCGTGAATATATTCAACTGATGAAAAGTTGTGGCTGGTAATTGACGTTGTTGCCAAGAGCGTGCTTTGTATGGCGAATTATAAACTATTTTGTTCAGTCAGGCTATTCTGGACCGAGATTTCGAAAATGCTTATTAATAACCACACGATCCTCAAACACCGTTTAACATTTACGTCTCGCGAAATCATTAAACGCTGTAAAATTGTAAAGTTCAAAATTCAGATTTAAAAAAACTAACGACCCGAATGATTAGAGCCGAATATATACACTGAAAAAACTAAGAGACAACCTTTACCGTTCGATTGGTTAACTGTAAATGATGAACATAGTACAAAAGCTTGTCATTTGTAAGCTGCATTAATTTGGAGCTCATTTACAGAAATGAAAATATGAAACGTATCACATTTAATTACACTAAATTTAATTTGACAACATAATTTTCATTATAATTTTGACTGCATTGAATTGTAATGTAAACTTATATAAATTTTACCATTTAAATAGTACCTCTCAGTTTTTTCAGCTCATCAGAAAAACCGACGATTTGATGGTTGCGAGTAACGAAGTTCAACGGTCAACTTAGCACGTTCGTTTCGCGCGTTTAAAAGGTCAAAATCTTGGATTCCAGAGCCTGCGTGGCGGTGCGCCCTCGAACAAAAGCGGGGTGTCAATTGCCGAAATCCACCGCTGGTTGCGTCGCAATTGAAACACAGTGACAATAACAAAACTGCGCGCACATCGGCGTACCGCGCGAGCGTTGCGTACGCGTAACGTCATCATAAAACCAAAAGTATTTTATATATATATATACATGTATGCATATATATACATATATTTGCGTTAGTCGAATATTACGAAGCGGTTAAGCACACGGGACTACCTCCTCCCGGTTGTATCCGTTGATTTGATACAATGCAAAAGCGACGCGAGAACAATCACCTTCGACTGCTGTTTGTTCGACCGGATATTGTTTACTCGGGTCGGTGCGAAATAATCAAAGACAATATTTGATACAAGGTGCACCGTCAAGTCCCCGACGATATCGTTCACGGTCGACGATCCAGCCCGTCAAAAGCAATCCGCTTTGTTCGCTAAATTCGAACGAATAGAGTCGCGCTTTGAAAGATGATCGTGATGAATAAGCTTGATTGAATGGCGAACGAATCTGATGAGTTGCGTGATTTTTGAATGCAGAAGTGTGCGTTGAGAAACGGCGAACGCAAAGAAAAAAAGAGAAAAAAAAGGAAAAAAAAAACAAAAAAAAAACGAATAACCGTTTTTGTAGAATTGCGAGCCGACGCAAATACTGCGTTTAATTAACGTCGCGTTATTTACATACGGTTAATGAGGATCAGTTTTTGCGCGTCGCGTGCGGTGCCGCGCGTACGAAAAATAGTCGTTCTATATAAATTCTTTTCATTTCTGCCCGGCTAATGACTCGGATCGGTGTGGTCCGCGAAGGTATTGTGCAAAGTGCACCAAACAAGGTAAAGATAATATTCGTGCCACGTAATTGACAGGAAACATTAGTTAGTGCAATTATTTCTGCGGGCTCGGACGCAATAATAATGCAAAGCGTTGTGAATTGAGAACGGCGCGGGACCGTATTGGTTTTGTGCTACGTCGATAAGCGGGAGGGACAACTGAAATGAACGTGAGAATGCGACGAGACAGAGATGAGAGACGTGTACTTTTTTGGCACACGATGTAACTATTATGACACAGATGAGCAAGAAAATAAAAAGGAAGACAGAAGCGAGCGTGTGTATATATGAAATGCGGAGTGAAAGAGGGAGTAGGAAACAATGAAAAATGATATATATATATATATATATATATATATATATATATATATATATATATATGTATATATACATCTATATATCTTAATGAAGCATGCAGTGATTCGGTCGACTTGGTCTAAAATTCTACGCTGGATCGTCGATTTACCGTGGTACCAAAAACAATTAGTAATTACAACTGTCAATCTACCAACTAGGATCACAAAGTTCTTCACAATATTAACTGCAGTGACTCAAGACAATATTGATGTATTACCATTGGTTATATATATAAATGCGAGCTGAAATTATCAGTAACAAAAATCAAGTTGGTTTATAGCAAGTACTCGGAGTCACACAAACCATCACCACCAAAGGTCCTACGTCTAGAGTATTTATATATATATATAAATATATACAAATAATATATATATATATATATATATACATACAAATTCAAAATTGCTTAGTTGATTGTTACGTGTTACGTGATAGCGTCGGTCGGTTGCATCGCACCGTCAGTACCACTTGTATTACGACATCAATGTAAATAATAAAGTTATACATTCTAAAACGAGCGTGTCTACTGATGAGTTAAAAATCTTGTCTGTTAAATCTGTCAGTTTGGCATGCATCATTCTCAAATATGCCTCGACGAACGACCATGCAAATAATCCTTCCACGCAACGGATCCCGTCCGCGACTCATTTCAAGCCGGCAATCGTCGCGGCCGCGTGATTTATATCGCGCCGCGATTTCATGCGCTCAAACGCCGCGCGGCCTTTAAGCAATCGCAATCGCAATCAAGACTAATTCGTTCGTTCGAATCCGTTGCATTTCCGGAAGGAGCGTACCTGTTCCTCCTCTACTCATGCCGACCGGCCAACTTTTCGAGTAACTTTTTTTGTTTGTCTCTTTCTCTTTTTTTTTTTTTTTTCTATTTTTCCCCATCCTCTCCCCCTCCCTTTTCTCCCGACTTTTTCGAATCGGCACTCACCGACTTCCTCCGGCTGATAATTCTTGATGACTTCGGCTAATTCCATGTTGCCGGCGATAACTGCTACCTGGTACGGCGTCTGATTGGCGTAGTTTAAACTGTCTTTCTTGGCGCCCCTGAAGAGGAGCTGCCTGATACACGATGCGTCCGTGTTGTTGACTGCGCAGACGTGCAGGGGCGTGTTGCCCGACGCATTACGAGCATTCATGTCCGCGCCGTAGAACAGCAGATGGTCGAGGTGCTGAACCAGGTTATTGCGACAAGCCTGAATTAAATAATAAATCATTTTATTAGGTATTAATCAGCGGAGCCCCGTCGATTTCCGCGCGTCTTCTCGCCTCTCCCGTTTGTCCGCGCGTTACTAATAGCCGCGCGCGCGCGTCGGACACCGCGGCTCCTTCGTTTTTACGCGCAGATCGGCGATTTTGCCGTCCGTAATAGCGCGCTTTAAGTGCGTATAATCCACGAACCTGATGAACTTCCTGCCAGCCTTGAAGGTCCTGCGCGCCGATGGTCGCGTGGTCGTGCAGCAACGTCTCGCAGAGCATGGGGTCCGTCTTGTAAATGACGCTGTAGTACAGAGGCGTCAGACCCTTCGTGTCTTTGTAATTAGGACTAGCCCCGAGTTCCAGCAGCGTCTTCACCGCCTCCAGATTGTTCTTCTCAACGGCCCGGTGCATCGCGGTCAAACCCTCTTTCGTCCGGTAGTCTAAAAGCGCGCCGCCGTTTACCAGCGCTATGATCACCTTCGATGGTTTCTTCAAAGTCGTGGCCAGAGTCAGTGGCGTTTCTGCAAAACCAATTCAATTATTCCAAGTGATTCAGTTTTGTCAGTTGACAAAATCGCCGATTTTAAAGGATCTTTCGCGATGAACACGAACGGACTGACGGAATGTAAAAGACACGTGCTATGACGTACGAAATTGTACAGAATACTTACGTCGGGAAATACGTCATGACGCGTGCCTTTTACGTTCCGTTAGTACGTTTGCGTTCATTGTGAAAGATCCTTAACACGGCAAATCGTCGACGTGTATCGTCTTTCCGCGTATTTCATTCGCACGCAGAGAAAAGTTTTGTTGATTCAACAAAAATTTTGTTTATTCCCGAGGTGAAATTTAATCCCTACTTATCATCTATAAGTTATCAAAATTGTATAAAAATACCATCTACGCTGAAAAAAATCCACGTAAAATTACACCGATAGTCGGTAGCAACAAATAACCAACGTTTAGTAGTGTAAAATTACACTCGAAGCGTAACTTTACGTCTCGTAAGAACGTGAGACATAACCTAAAACCCCCGCTTTTTATAGTAGAGGATGTGTAATATTAATTATATTTTGAACATATTACACAAGTCGTGTAATTTTAAAGTATTTTCGTATAATTCATACAATGTTTGTACGTAGATATGTGG
>JABFQC010000649.1:0-24756 GCA_022817085.1 Psilanteris sp. ZL-2020
TAACAATAGTGTCTCGACTTTCACGGGATTTTCCTGTGGTTCTTCTACTGAAAAATATAAATTGAATGATACATTCCTTTAATTTATAACGCAATTGGTAAAGTTGCATTACAAATGTCCACGTACGTTTTTTATCATAAAAGCCTAAAAATGAAAGATTCATATAGCGACGATTTGATCCAATAATTCCTTTCTGAATATTCTGTTCCTGCACTTTTCTTTCATAAATACTGTCAACTTTGAAATTGTCCCTCGATTTGTGTGATCGTGACATACGTTGTCTCATATATGATAAATTTCTAAATAAAAATATTGGCTGGAAAAATGAAACAAAATCTTAATGTATTTTATTTTTAAAATTAATTCTAAAATTCTTCACTTCTATAGTATTATGATAAACAAATATAAATTATTTTTATACATACCTTAAAAATAAGTCCAAATTGACACAATTAATTTTAATTTATTTTTAAATTATATATACATATATATATATACATATTTAAATACTCCACAATTTTTATTATTAATGTTAATTTGTTTTAGAAAAATTCATAATAAAATTGTACCCTGATTAAAGTCTTTATATTTATAATTTTTTCATTATTAAATGATAAATGGTTAACATTTTATACATCAAAACTACAAAAATAATGATATTTCATATTTTACTCACCGAAATTTGATTTCTCGTGCGTAAAAATCGGTATATTTGTGTTGGTTCTGAAAAACAAAAAGATTTTTTTAACATTATGTATAGTGTATAAAAAAATGAATAATTAGTATAAACATGTACTATTTATATTATAACAAAATGAAACTACTTTATATTCTATTGTTACAATGACCAAATTCTGAAATATGATATCATTGGTGATTTATTTAGATAAAAATGATACGAAAAAGTAAGACGAAGACAAAAGTGCTAAAAATCGATTTTAGTCAGCCAATGAACAGGATTCGAAATAAAAACATTTGGATTAAGAAATATATATTAATATTTATCAAGATATAATAATTTAATAAAATAATTCAAATCTTTTATGATGGTTTATAGTCTATATATCACGGTATTTCTCATGAATTTGTTATGTAAATTAATGTATAAAATTTAATTGTGCGAAGTAAATAAATCAGTGCTTATTAAATAATTATTTTTTATATCATTTACATTAATTATTACGCATAAAATGCATCAAGTAACATACAAATTTTTAGCAATTCGTATACATTAATAGTAGCTGTCAGGGTTTTTTTTCAGCGATAAACCGGCAGATGGCGTGTTAAAAAACATTCTCGAAACTAATAAGACTTTGAGATATAATAAGAAAGCAGCGGGTTGTGTGATACAATTGATCCTTCTGTTATTCAGAACGAGATGTGATGACTAGGGTTTGCTCGTAATATACGAGAAGTCTGCCACTGATAAACTTGTTACGATTTAGGCAGGCTAAAACCAATCTGATCTCGTTCTTAATTCATTTAAAAAAATAGAACTTAGTAAAATATGACATTCGTCAATTTATGCGATATTACTATTATTAATAATAATATATTCACATTTTAAATGTATAAGTTTTATTTATAAATTTATTATTTATAAAACATAAATTTGCATATCAATATATAAAATGAAAATGTCCATTCATTTTTATTCGATGGTAAATTTCATTTCATTACTATAAAGTTAAAATGATAAATGCAAAAGCTATAAGCGTTTAAAGTTATTCTAGAAACTTCACAATCAACAGAGAACATTCAGAACAGAACCAATTTTATTGACATTCTTACTATATAATGGAGATAAACGGTAATTTAAAAAGTTACCTAAGGTTACAATTTGTTTATGTTGTAAGTTTATGAATAATAATTTATTCACTGATCTATTCATATAATATAGTTACAAATTAAAAAATGTAAAAAGAAGCTTCAAGTATTATAATAGTTAAATATAATAAGCACTTCATTTATTATTGCATAAAAATAGTAATTTTATAACATTAATATAAAATGTATACTTCCATCTACATAATCTTTATCCATACTAAATTAATTTCTTCAAAAACAGTTTAAATATTATATACTCAAAAAGATATATCAAGCATTTGTTTGAACTTTGATTTGAAAATCAATTTGAAATTGAAAGTTAGCAAAAAAATCAGCTGTGCTCTTGTTACTATTTTAAAACGTATTATCATAAAACATTAATTAGAAAATTAATTTGTAGTGAATATGTAGTAATATCTTATTTCAATCACATCTGATAAAAGTTATAGCAGCAGTATAATTAATAGTGTTGTTTTATATACTATAAAATATATTTTATATATGTTAAATATGTTAAACTGAATTATATAATATTTGATAAAATCAAAATTACCAATCACAATCTTTATTATCACAATATGTTAAAGGTGTTACATTACACATTGATATATCAATATATCTTCTTTTGTATACAGATTGTTTACCTATTGTAAAAGGATTATCCCATTAATTTTGAATAAATAAATAAATTATACATATAGCAAAAAATAATTCAAAGTCATATTATATACTGCAATTTTTTGAAAATAAAATCTAATTTTGTATTAAATTTGAAAAAATCAAATTTATAAAATGTATTATTTTGACAATTTCAAATGATTGTCATTGTAATTATATGTAATTCATACTTTATTATATTTTTAATAGGAATTTGACATACTTTCAATATTTAAATGTTATTTGTGATATATAATATAATATTACATATTCTTTGATGAGTTATTTTTACACGATTTTGAGATATAATAATAATATAATAACTATTTTAATTTCAATTATTTAAAACTGTACAAATATGATTACTAATAAATTTATGTATATTAGATGTTTAATTTTTTTATACATAATTATTTTTAATTGTAAAATTAAATTATTAAAATATGTTAAGTTAATGTAAATTTAGATAATAATTTTTTTTGTTCTCTCTTTGTATTTTATCATTTTTATGATATTATTACTCTTTACTTTATATTGTTCATCAAAAGTTGTTTTCTCTCAATTGATGTTATAAATTAGAAAAATGTAAATATTTTTTTCGCAATGTGTATTATTGTATAGGGTTTATTGTTCTATATCTTTTTTATTTTGTTGTCTAACTTGTATATTCGCCAATAAATTGTACAGTATTACCTGACATTATGATATAAAGGGTTGTAAGCCCGTTAATGTAATGTAACAAATAAATAAATAAACAAAAAGATGTATATTTTAAATATCTATTATATTATATTAATTAAAATATAATATAAAATTTCGTTTCTTATTTGTTTAATATTAATTACAAATAAATATATTGAATTTAATTAACAATATATTATAATATAAGAAATAAAGAAATATTTTATAATCGCTGTATTCTGTGGCTTCAATCAAAATTTGTATTAGTTCTCAATAAAAATTTAATCATCGACTGCACTCAACACCACATGAAAACTAAAATGTTTTATGATTGAAATAAAAAAATATTAGGTCTATTTTTTAAAATATTACTTAATTTCTTTTAAATAAAATGGTTTTAAACAAAACGATTATTCATAATAGTGTTACCAATCATAAATTATATTTTCAAAATTTAACCACATTTTATACCACACATTCTGTTCTCTTCGAAAACTATTCCTTTATATTAATATTAATTTTCTTAAATACATATTTTATTTTTGCAACGAAATTATAAATTCTTTAATAAAAAAAGATGTAAAATCCTATAAAAATATAGGATTATAACTATAAGAATATATAAGGAAAAAATATTAAAAAAAAGATTAAAAAAGAGAAAAATTCACAACTTCCACAATCATTTGACTTATTTTAATTTGTGCTAATATTTTGTATAACGAATAAAAATTAAATAAAGCCATAAATAAATTATGTTCTGATAGGCGGTCAGTGGAGAGGCGGAGGTAGTCAAAGTCAAATTCGCGCGTTAGTTGTTGGTGAATGACAGGTGTTTTGTGATAGTGTGATAAACGGGAGGGGAAGTGGGAGGCGCGGGAACGAACCAACGCGGGGGTCGATGCCGCAAGACCGTTTGGTTCTGCCATGTAAAATTATCACGCGATTAGCGCGATGTCGATGTTATTTCATAGGAAAACAATGGTTGGCGTTCAACAATGGGGACTTGGGGCGCGTTCACGAGACTTACTTTCGAAAGCCTGAAGAAACAGTTCATGATCTGCTTGAATTTGATCAGTTCGTGGCGGTTTTGGCCCCTCAGACTCCTTCTCCCGCTTTTTCGGCGGCATTTTCTTTCCGGATATGTGATAATTAATCGCGGTCCACAAAACGAAGCTCAAATGAACGACAACAAAACATATAACGTAACGACCACCCCGCGTAAAAAACTACTGGCTGCTTGCTTAGACGGCGTAAAGTCGATCGTAATGCCCTCTATTTGATTTAGTAAGATAAAGCGGTTAAATTCAAATTTTACATTACAGCAATTTTAAATAAATAATTACAATAGTTAGGAAGCATGAAATTTATATATTTATATAATAATATATAATATATAATTTTCATCCTTTCTAATTTTATGTTTTATATCGAGAATTATGTAAATTTGATGTAAAAATACCATTACTGAATTTATTTATTAATTATTATTGCATTATAAATCATTTATATTATATAAAATATTTAATACTATTCCGCGGAACAATATTTAACAAAAACAACTGAATATTTTATGACAACAATATTACATAAAATTATACAAAAAATTCATATGGTAATTATATTGTATATATTTCTCATTGTTAACGTGACCAGACGTACAACATTATGCTGGACAGTACAGCATTTTGAACTCTTTAAAATTAAAATTAGATGGTATTATATTCTCTAAAATAAATAAAACACATTTTTTATTACAAATAAATAATATAGGAAACAATTAATAAACTAAAATTGTTATTTAATGGGGGGAGGGGGGTAAAGTAAACATCCGTACAGCGTTGCAATTTATAATATCTGGTCACGTTATTCATTGTATTCAAATGTAAAAATTTTATAAATTAAAAATAAAATTAAACATACGATTACGAAATTAAAAAAATGTGATTATTAAAAAATAAGTGATAGAATAAAATTATATACAACGATTGAATATTATAAGACGAAAGTATAAACACTCTAATTATACGTAGATTTTAATGATTATCAAATTAGGATATTTAAAAAATAAAAATGAATCTTACTTAATAATATTTATGTATTATCACATCATATAATATGTATAATTTTATATGTAAACTTATTACAATAATGTAAGTATACTCTTGACAAAAATAAAACATACTATAATAAGCTCAAATCTTATTATTTTTTTAATGCATTCTCGTTGTTATTATTATTTAAGGTCTCGAAAAGAAAATTATTTTTGAAATATATTATTATGATTATACAGAATTGGTTTTTATATTTATATATATAGCTCTCGTTAGTTTAAGCTGTAATGGTTGAATATAATAAACATTGAAAAGAACTAAGTGGTAATCATTATCACTTGAAATAGTAATATATTGTCTGAATTGTAAGTTGTATCAATTTAGAGAAACATACTAAGATCATATATTTACAAAAATGAAAATATAGGATATATCATGCTGAATTAGTATTATCATTATGGAATATATTATAAAATAATTAATGTATAAATATATCTGACAATATATAGTTTACATTTTAATTTCGACTTTAGTGTATTGCAATAACTTAATTTTTAAACATTCGATTAATACCACAGTTTCCTCGGTGTATCCTTAAATTTGTTTTAAAAAAA
Organism: Psilanteris sp. ZL-2020; assembly: GCA_022817085.1. Classification (NCBI taxonomy): domain Eukaryota; kingdom Metazoa; phylum Arthropoda; class Insecta; order Hymenoptera; family Scelionidae; genus Psilanteris; species Psilanteris sp. ZL-2020. Next base: position 5,831 of record JABFQC010000649.1, read on the forward strand.
TTCGTGACTAACATTCTAACATCAAAATAAAAAAAATAATTTATTATTAAATTAATATCATAGAATATATATATACGTATTTATATCATAATAATATTTATATAAAATTACTATTATAAAAGTACAAATATATATAAGTGATTTATTAATATATGTTTAACGTTGGTTAATTGATACTGAGAGATATAATATGAAATAAAATGAGGCAGCGTCTATATATCTCGAAGCACTTGTAATACGACACTCGGATATACAAGGAAATACAAAAGAAATAATACTTGCGGAACTAAGGATCTACCCAGCAGCCGGGATACGATTCAATCCGATTCGAAATAAAAAATATTATTATGAAATCAAAATGATATGATATAATTGAAGGAAAATGTCGCTTGAATTGATTAAAAAAAAGTATCTATAAAATCGAGTAGATTTTATGAAAATGCATTTTCAATGGGAAATTAAACATTTAAGTTTTTAAATTCAGAAACAATTGTCGAAATTTGGAATATGCTTTGTGTTTTGTTGATTTTGGCTGGTATATGTATATTTCAATAATTTGAAATCGGATTAAATCGGATTCCGGTTGCTGAGCATACTTAAATCGCTAAAACTATTATAAATTTAAATCTAAAATAAAAAACATAGGACTTCTTTTATTCTTTCTTATTCTTAGGAATTCTTCAGGACTTCTTCTTTCGGAACTTATTTTATATTTATAGAATAATAAATGGTAGGGGGTTTCGCGTTAACCCGAACAAAGGATTTTGTAATAGTCGCATACAAATTTCTGAATACAATAGACGGTTACGCGTCTATTACGCAAATTGGATGTTTTTGGATGAATTTGAATCTTATTACAAAGTCGTTGTTTTAATCGATTGGAGTACAAGGATTACATTTTGTAGCGATAAGAAATAAGATAGTGATATTGGTATATCGTTACAATAATGAATAACCGAATTATGAATTAAAATCATTTTTTATAAAGAAACTTATATTCATAATGATGCGGTTCTGTATTAATGTTGTTTATTTATAAGATGTTTTTGGAATATAAATTTGTAATTGTCATTATAATTATATGTATATATATGTGCATTAGATGATATTTGCATTAGAAGATGTGATTACAAAATTTGTATAGTTAAAATGCTTTTTTCGAATGGTATTATGTTTTATTTCAAAATATAAAGATATCAAATTAAAAACTATATGTCAAATAGGAGTTTAAAACTGATCCAATTATATAATGATGATCACAAAACTTTAATTATATATGTATTATGAAATCATTTTCTCGTTTTCATAAAATTATTGATAAAAATGTATTGCTTTTCTTTATTAATATTGTAATGAATAATTTTGTATTTTAAAATGTATTATCTTTTTTTATTCTATTAAAATTGTATTTTTTACAATTTCCGTTATTCGATTTTTTCTTGTGTGTAGATTTCTTTACACCTTAATGGTGTGGATTTTATGTATAAATATTAAATTGATTTAAAGAAATGGAGACGGACTATGAGGAAGCACCTTTTAATGCTAATTATTTTCGATAAATCTTTTAGCCCGCTTCCGCGAGCTTTGATATTAAACGCTGTTTATCAGGTATATTAACGATTTTATATTTTGCATTCAAGTATAATACTTGTATATATTTTGTATAATTTAATTTTACACGTACATAAGTTTCGTTTGAATGCAAATACAACTATCTTTGCAATAAAATGCAAAATGAGATTTAGTTACTCCTTTGATATAACCATCCGATGATCCATTTAATTGATTAAAATTTAACTAATACATAGTTATAAAGATGGCGTTATGTGCATATTAGAGGATAATTTTATATTTTGCACACTGTGTAGTGTGTAAGCTGTGTATTCATATTTCCTCATTGTGTTTCACTTTGCTTTGATTGGTTGACACGAGTGTATGGCAGAATTATTGTAATCATGGAGTATGTTGGTAAGTAAATGACAAGTAATTTTTAAAACTTCCTTTTATCTTTTGTGAAAATTGATGATCCATATGGAACTAAATTATTTGTTATACCAAATTAACAGTTCAATGTAAATGTAAATAAGACTGTAGATCTTATTCTATTAATATAGATAATAAGAGCTCGCTTGGTGGCAACCTTTTTTCATGACAACAATAGTGTCTTCGTCAAGTATTTTATTAAAAATAAACTGTTACAAAAATCGTTGGAAAAATAAATGTTATCGTGTATATATTTTGATGTTTTTAAGACGCTTTAGTTTTTGAGACCTAACCTTATTGGTCATTTTACAGTTATTGCATTATTTGTAAAATTAAGTCTTTTGCATAATCCTTTTTTCTTTACATAATTATAACCTGAAACGTTAATTTAAAAAAGACAAAATAAGTAATGCCTTGAAGTTTTAACGTACAATTATAAAAAGTACTATTTTATACTATTTAACTTAAAAATATTTTTTAAATCTTGTTTTGAATTTCTGATTTTTATAAATTCAAATGCATTTTTATTATTAGAATGGTTCATTAATTATTTTCATAATATTATATATTTTTTAATTAAATATTTAAAATTTTATGTATATATATATATAAATAATTTCTGATTAAAACTTATTTTACTGGTGATCTGTTTCAGAAACAAAAAGTGGTAATAACGATAACTGTTGTTCGTCATCCCCATGTCCTGATTTGTTAACAAATTCCAAATCAGATGTTCAAGATGAAACAGACAACAAGAACACAGAAAATGAGTGCAATGAAGCTACTCCACCAAAGGATCATATAAATTTTATAGTTATTTATAATAAAAAAAAGATAAATGTCAATTTAGCATTGGATGGAACAATAGCTGATTTGAAGGCATATTTACAAAATATAATTGCTGTTCCACAAGCAATGCAAAAGGTCATGATTAAAGGACTAGCCAAAGATGATCAGACATTAAGAAATCTTGGTGTCACTGAAGGTATAATTACAATAGTAAAAGTTTTTTTTATTTAGAATAAACATGATTTCATATTTCATATTGTTATTTTGAATCCATATAATATCTCATTGCAATTTATTATTAATTATCATTTTTAGGTGCCAAAGTAATGGTGGTTGGATCAAAACTTGATGATGTATTAGCAGTATCAATTCCAACAAAGCAAGAACTAGTGGATGAAGCAACCACTGCAGTCAGTAAAGAGCCATTATCCCAACAAAAACTTCATCGCAAAATTTTAGATAAAGGCATGCCTGATGATGTTATGCCAGGAATTTTAGATAGTAAAGTAAGTTTTTTATATATTTAATGTATATTTTTACATAGTACTTTTTTCTAGTTCAGCATAATTATAAATTTTAATAAAAAATAGTAATTAATTATTGTATTTTTTAGGATCCTTTACCTGAAATTCCAATCGCTGGAATGTTAAACAAGTTTGGTGGAAAAGTTAGATTGACTTTCAAATTGGAACAGGATCAATTATGGATTGGTACAAAAGAACGAACAGATAAAATTCAAATGAATACCATTAAAGGGGTTCATAGTGAACCAATACATGATCATCCTGAATATCATATAATGGTAAAATATCACTTATTATTTTATCTGAAATTTCTTAAAATATTATGTTATAATTATTAAAGAAGTTAATTTCAAATTTATATGTTATGTATATGAATAATAAAATTGAAAAAATGTAACTTTGAATCGTGAAATAACTATTTTTATATATCTAAATACAATTTGTTAATATTCAATGCTAGAAACTTTATAAAATTTTAAAAATATTTTTATTTAAAATAATATAATATATTTATGATTAATTATTATATATTTACAAGACTGTAAATTACTAATATAACATAAATCTAGTTTAATTTAAATTAAACAATTATAATTAATAATTAAAATATTGTAATTTATTTATATTGATAATATTTTAATTTCAGGGTATTCAACTAGGCCCGACTGATTCTTCAAGATATTGGATTTATTGGGTACCTGCCCAATATACATCTGCAATTAAAGAAGCAATTCTTGGTAAGTGGTGTTATTTTTGATCAGAACACCAGGTGCCCATTTTTACAAAATAAATACAGAATTGGATATGCTTATGACTACGACTAGTCTGACGTTTTAAATTGCGAACATGTTTACATACAAATCTATATACAGACACTGTATATGCATTTGCATACATATATTTATAAATTTAATTGAAGTTTTTCTTTTGAGTGATCTGAATAGAAGAATTGTTCATACGCAGTTTTAATAGAAAATAAATATAAAACTTTTGAAAAAAATTAATTTATATTTTAATCCCTTTAAAAAAAATTGTTTAAATGATTTTATTCCGATTCTCTCATATAGAAAATAGTAATAAAAATAAATGTTATTTGTATTAATAAACAATTGGACAGACAGTATCTATATAAAGATAAAATTGCATACAAAAATTAACATAATAAATGAATGAAATAGAAAAATTATTTAGGAACAAACGTACACACTAAATTTATACTAACATAATAAAAATTAAAACATTGTTTTTATAATTTAAAAATTTTGTTTATTTAAATTTCATGATTGTTAGATTTACTTGTAAAATTTGTAATTAAAATTAAATATAATTGTCGCACCGTATTTACAATAATGATTTGTACATTCGATGCTACATGTCTTTATGATATTGATGTCGTATAAAGTGACCTGCTGTCAATTAAAAAATTGTATGCTCTTAAATAATTATATTATTATTTTTAATTTATTGCGGATTGTTTTATTTGTAAATTAAAGCAACTTTTAAAGTAATTTTTTTTTAATTTATAATTTTATGGAATTGTAAATTTTTTGATTGACATTGTAGTTCACTTGTTTCGTTGAAATGATATGATTATTGTACTGATTATATAACTGATATTATTTTATCGGAGAGACAAAGAAGTATAAAGACTTACGTATCTTAAGAGACAAAACAGATCGATTTTTCGTAATAATATAATTGTTTGTACTTCCTTCTGCATGAATTGCAGTTTTCTTATCTTCCACAGTTATTGGGGAGATTCGTTTTGAGTATATGTAAAACAATTCGCAAATAATATGTTTGCGGTTTTATTAGTATTCAATTATTGTACTCAAGAATATGTCTAAATTAATAAATTTAATAAATTGACAACGAATATATTCGTGTCAGTATTCTGACAAATTTGATTAAATACAATATTTCATTTTAATTTAATTTGTAGATAAAGCAATAAATTAAGTGAGAACTTTAATTGTGCTACAATATTTTTATAAAATTTTAATGTATACAAAATTTTTATTCATATAATTAAATTACACCATTTAATATGCGTTGAAAATACTATATTGATTATAAATTTTGAATTACAGTAAACGAAGAACAATACTGCCATTCATATATAATATTTTTTGTTTTTATTACACAAATTTTATGTAAATTAATTTTTATAAGAATGTATATTAATATTAAATCTTTTTGTCACAATTAAAATTCTCGTTAAATGATTAATTATGCACAAATTTTAGTAACCAAAATTATAGTTGACCATCAACGAATGTCAGCAACATTATTGTGTATACATTATAATGCGTTATCATGCAAATTGCAGATATATGATGAATTTTTGTCATACCTACATCGCTATGTATAAAGTTCTGTTATGCGTTCTTTCTTAAAATAAAAGTAGAGATAATATTTAAAATTGTGTTTTTATTTTATCCATTTAAATTTATAATTTTCAGTTTTTATAAATTTAATTGATTATTTAATATAATAACAATATTTTCTAATAACAAAAATTATGGTTATCATATGCAATTACATATTCATATAAATGGTAAAATTTAGTCTACTAATTTTAATGTAAATAATATTTATGTTATACATAACATTTTTTTATTTTTATATAACTTGATACATTTTTGAAAAATATTGAAATTAAACTTGTAAGAGTATATAATAACCTTAAAATTATATATTAATTACTATTATATTTATTTCATAACATATAAATAATTGATAAATAATGATTTTATAAATTTTATATTTTTTATTAAAATATAGTTATAATTTATGAATGCCAGTTTTAATCAACTTTAAAAAGATGTAAATAATGATTTGTTATTTGGACTAAACATTGTTAGTATAGTGGAAAAAGATACAATAAATTTGATTTATCATTTAACACTGACAATAAGCAAAACAAAATATATACAATATAAATATATATATTTATAAAAATAATAATAATTATGTATATACAAAATTGAACATTGTTTTAAAAAATAATTATTATGAAATTAATTACATCATAATGAACATTTTAATTGTATAAAAAATATACATTTTCATATACATAAACATGTAACATAGAACGAACTCTTAGGCCAATGTCCAATTCTTAAATATCAAAATTAAAATATTTATCATGTGTTCGTGTATGGCCACAGATTTATAATGAATGTTTAATGTAAATTATTAATAAATATAGTGAAAGTTCATATTCATAAATGCAAAAAGTTAAAATTTATATGTAACCAAATATTTATAATTTATAACTATATCTGTAATTTTATTGTATTATTTTTCTCATCTTTCATTACAAACCACCTGCTGATTTGAAGAAACGGTAAGTTATAATTTGCATTTTTCAATATACCAATTGCATTTAATCAAATGACTTGAAACGAATTGTAATGTACCATTGCTTGACACATATCAAGTTTGAAAAAAAAACATTCCTGTAATTTCCCGTCTTCGCTCATTATCATAACATCTGTTGAAACTGAAAACCCAAAGTAAGAGACAACTTTTACAGATTCTTAAGAAATGACGAATTTCGTTAAAAATGTTGAATAAAATATTTGTGTAAGTCATTATTAGTTGCAACAAAAAATTTTATTTTATCCAAATTATTACTGTTTTGATTCATTATTTTTAGCATTAATGTTTTTAATTGTAAATAATTAAAAATATATAACTAATATTTACATAAATAATAACTAGTATTAAAATGAAATGAACTATTATGATTCTTTTATATATAATATCTTCTGTTATAATACTCTTTTTTTATAAAATATGAAATGAAATTAAAGCATCTCTGTTATTACTTATTTAATAAATCAAATAAAAGATTAATTTAGCAAAAACAAAAAAACGTTAGAATTAAAATTATTAAGTAGTTTATTAATTGTGATCAAATATTTTGAATAGAGTTTATTATATATTTTATTTGTAACAGATAGAATAATTTGTATTAAAGTTTGCTTTCAGATATGGAAATCTCAGTCTTTGGAGATCCCAGTATAAAAGGCGAACGTGTGTATGGCATATGGGACTGCAGGAAGCGCTTTATTGAGTTTAAAAGAGCGCCAGGCATTGAAGGGGGGCAGATGCAGCCGGACTGTACGCTGCTGAGAGTGGTACAGCCAGTCTCTCGGCAGACTCTCCACCAATCGGAAGGTGAAAGTTTGCCGGAACGTTGATCAATATTCCTATTCTCTACTACTTAATCAAAGTCAAACTAGCCCAAGGCCAAGTCCACGAGTCACGTCACAACATTGGACTTAAATCAGGTGATATTATATGGACAGAGATATGGAATCGAATTGACAGTTTAAATCGGATAAGATACGAATTTCAATTGCGTGTGAATATGTATGTGAATATTTGATGACTGTTCACTTTAAGTGAAAAAGAAGAATGCAGTAGTGAAACGTCGTCAGTTAGTAATTATAGGCGTTGACAAATTAGTCATCTCTCTGTCAATTAATAGTGAACAATTAGAGGTGATAAAATCAAACAAAATCAATAAAGTTTATTTATTTTTAATAGTGCTGGAACTGAAGTTGTATCTTCAAGTGAAGAAATTCGATTGGTGCATATAGTTGATGAGAAACTGGTTTAGGAGCGGAGCAGCGGAGGAATCCGCACTCTCTCAGGAGGGGGACTAGGTAACATGGTTTAGAACGACGTAAATGATAAGAGATTAACTTGTAGATACTTGTTCATATAGTTCTATTTTATATACATCTTATTTATGTACATCAAATGTCACTGAATTGTATCAAGTTTTAACTAATATCAATAGATTTTTTTTTATGTTTTGTGTATTTATATTGTATACAAATAATTTCTATAGTACAAAATGTAAAGTTCGACAAATTTTACTTTTTTAATATTGTAGAACAAATGTAAGTAAATTGGTGGAGTGTGAAATGAAATAAGCCATATTACATACATTATTATACATAGGCATGTAAACGAAGTGACGTAAGAAATCCACTTGTAATGATTCAGTTTTTGTTTGTTTAATAAATGTGATTGAATTATATATACGATAAAGTTTAACTTCGCTTAATTGAATTTTAAATTAATAAATTTCAAATTAACTTAATATATTGCATATAGATTTATATTTTTATATATTAAAAAATTGTATTTTGATTCAATTTACTTTTTGATAATGATTTAATAAAATTATAAATGTTTTAATAAATATTATAAAATTATAATTATTTGTATAATATTTAAAAATGATTTTATTAATTTATATTATTTTATTATTTTTATAATTATTTGTCTAATATATACTCTTTTTCAGGTGATTAAATCAACGATTAGTCACAGTCATGTTTTATAAGATGATTCAGAAAATATACAACCAAAAATATTCCATAATAAAAATACAATCTAGGTTTACTTGCTTGTCTAGGTTTTATTGCGAAAATAATTCAGGATGATCTACGGATTATTAGAAAAAAACTTACTTGAAAGATTACTTTTTCATTTTAAATGCAATAAAGAATTGTTCTTAATAAATTAAACATTACATTATTCATGAAAAATCATACAAATTTAACTTGCGATAGTTATGAATATGTTTCCCAAAAGATGACCAAAGAAGACCACTTAAAACATGTTGCTCAGACATTTTTAGAGTTAAATCATTCTCTTCTAAATCAAGGAGTAAGTCTTAAGACTCTAAAGTCCAACTGCAACTCTAAACAACACACCAATTTTTTTTCAGTTAAAAGGCTAATACTATATATATCATTACCTATAATATTAATAAAAATTCTATCTTTGGATTCTGCTATAACAACGCTGTTTGAATCTAGATGTCTTTTGCCTAATAACTACTTAATTTGGGAATTCAGTAGACCAATTTCTGATTGTAGCTACTGTCAAGGAGTTGACAAAGCCATAATTTTAGTAAATTTAACTCAGGAGTCCTTTAAAAGTTGTGCATATTCGTCTAAACCCATGATTGCTAAAAAGGCAGTTATTAATTGGCCAGCCGCGAAAATGTTTAATTTAGATTTTTTTCGAAATTTGTATGACAGTATTCCTGGAGCTTATGAATCAGTAGCTGAAGAATGTCAATTTTTACACTTTCATAGTAACTTTAAAAATTTGGAACAAGTTTTAACAATGGACAAAAAGAGAGCTTTAAATTTAGACGGGCAAGATTCTTGGTATGTAGGATGGAAAAATTGTCATCCACAAGTTTTGGAAGTCATGAAATCATTTTATCAACCTCCGGATTTCCTTCCGGATGATGCAGAAATTCCACCAACGAATTATGTGTTTTTAGGATACGACCAAGGAGCACACATGCATGTAAGTTGAGCGGTAATACTTTGAAATTTGATATGAGAATTAGATAGGTTCAGGGGATAGCTAAGTTCAGATCAAATTTCGTATTAAGAATAATAATACAGATAATACAGAAATAACTTAAAAACAAAGTAACTGCAATATAAATTGAAAACATTTTAGTAATATATGATATATATCATATTTCTATGTTATATATTAAACAATTTACATTTGAAGATACATTTTTCATTATTAAATATAAAAAGATAATTACAGTATGATAAATTCTATCTATTATATTATTTTTTTTATTTTAAATTTTTTCTAAGAATATGGTGATTTCAATAAGCAATATTAGAATCAGTTTAAATATAATATACTACAAAGTATTAATTATTATTATTAACTACTTATTATATATTAATATATATATAAATGGATCATTACAGCTAGATTACATTCCTCGGCTGATGTGGCAGGCTCAGCTTCGTGGTAGCAAAACCTGGTCCGTTGCGCCAACACCTGAGTGCAATAACATTTGCAAACCATTCACTTTTTTTGTTGACGAAAGTGACATTGTGCTATTAGATACTAGAATATGGTATCATAGCACTCGAGTTGAAAACAAAACTTTAAGTTTAACTATTACATCAGAGTATGGATGATAAACAAATTTAATTTTAAACATTCTTTCTGAAATAATTATACAAAGAGAATATATGTTTGAATTTTTGTTGAAAAATTGAATTATATTTTATAAATTATATAACTTATTTATTATAGACTAAAATATTAGTATTTTGTAGTTATAATATAATAAGCCATATGATTATGTCTCAACATTTTGATAATATGACTTTTGCAAAATATATGTATCATATACATATATATTTTGGAATCATTTTATCTAGTATAAAAAAAAGAAAACATTTTTTACTATTTTTTATGAATATATATATTTAATATTCCAAATATACCAACATTTGAACGTATAATAATTTAATTTTTCAATTATTACGCGATAAAAATATTACTTTGCGTAAAATTAAAATGTTTTATATATATTTTATTATAATTTTACTTTCATTATGATTTAAATATTCTAAGAGCTATATATTCTATTTTATATCTTATAAGTATTTTGTATTTTGAACCTTAAAATTCAAATAAGTAATTAATTATTAATAATTTAGATGTAACAAAAACGTACCTGTCATATTAATTATTAGTCGTATATTTTACCAAAAATGTTATATAGTTGTATATTATACAATTCTGCAGTGTCTATACATTATGCATTATATTCTAAACTAGGCATATATGTGATAATAATTTAGTAATTTTATAACTCAAAGTAACTAAACGAATATATATATGTGTAAAAAACTTTTATATTATTTTTAATGAATAAATATTGCAACAATAAAGTCTTCTACTAAAGCATAAAATTATATAAAAATGAAAAATTTAATTAACAAAGATAAGATTAATTCTATTTTAACGTACATTTTTTAATTGTAAGATTTTATAGTAAATGATTTTGTCAAACAAAAGAAGGCAAGGCCATAAACAGTATTACGTAAAAAATCAAACAGTTACAATTTTATAATTTATATTTATTAACCACAACTAACACAAAATTAACGTAGGTGCCATTTATTCTGTGTTAATAGTACTTTAATGAAATAAACATAATTTTTACAAATATGTATTTGATTTCAAAATTTGTATAAACTATTTCTTTACATTAATATAGTAAATATGCGAAATTTCAGAAAAATCAATGTATGCATCAATTTTGCGAGAATAATCCAATTTTACATATAATTGCCACTTTTAATAGTTTAAAAAATCTAAATTTCTAAGAAGAAAAAAAAACTGTACATATTCAACACAAAGCTGTCTAAATGAAATCTTAAAATTATCATTTATAACAATGCTTTATTATAGTAGAATAAAGTACGAAGATATATATGCAAAATTGAATATGAACAAATCTCTTTTGTCGAAACAATTGCTCCATCTTAAAAACTGCGAAATTTTGTCAGAAGTTTAAAAAAGTAAAAATTCATACAAATGCCGGAGATTTGCTCATACTTTCAATATCATTTATAAATTTAAGAGCTATAATCGCTATTAATGTTTAATTACAGATTGTACTTCGAAAACTATTGATTAAAATTATATTGTTAATATTTTATGTTACAAAAACTCATCTGCGTGTCAAAAGTAACATCGAAATAAAAATTAAATTAAAAGTTCTAGTCGAAATCTTATTTCAACGCAAAAACTGATGTAGCAAAACAACATAATAATAATAATCTTTGTACAAGCATATTCATCAGTCTTAATGGTGGATTTTAAGATTTTATAAATCAAGACTGAATTTGTAACAAAAAATTGTACAAAATCAAATAAATTATATATTTTTCAAAAAGTAATCTGCTACGAAATGCATTTCCCTCTTTTTTCTCTCACTCGCTTCATCTTTCTCACTAAATGTATAACAATGTAAATTTAAATACATATAAATATATATTATATATATATTTTTTTTTATTCTTAAATAACAGTCAACGGTAAATAATTGCAATATTTAAACAATCACGTGTGTTAACTGCGCGTGTTTCTGCTTCGTCATTTGAATGATACTGAGGAACTATGGGAAGTGTTGGTTGTACAAATTCTGCGCGATTAATGGTGTTGTTTGTTTGACGTTATTTCATGTTGATTGAGGAATGTGGATTAATAATTAAGTTTGTGTAACTTTTTCAAGATGTAGCATTTCATTGGTTTTTCTTTTCAGTGGCTTGTTGAAAACTCGGAGGGCTCTCCTGAAATGAGAATAAGTTGTACGCGTTTATAACTTCTGTATAAATAATTTAAATTTAAAACTAACTGGTAATATTTATAATTCTTCATAATAATTACACCTTTCAAACTAATACTTTATTTAATTTTATAAATAATATATATGCATATACATAAGCATATGCTTAACCATTAGGTGTAAAATATTATGTACCAAAATATTGAATCTATTGTTTTCAATTTTGGATACATTAAACATTTTAAAAGAACTTTGTACTGATTGTGGCGTAACTTACATAATATGCAGGTGGTGGTACGTATGCGCACTGAGGCCTGTTTGGATCATAATACGCACTTTGCGCAGCCTCCGCAGCTTTAGCGTCTGTAAAAGAAGTGATTTTATTTTTTATAATTAATAAAATAAACAAAATTATGTTTAATTTCTTTTCGTTATTGTAAACCAATTTTTTATATGCTGATTATATTGAGTTTAAGTAGGTGTTAATGGTGTTTCTAATCAATCGAAGTATGCTATTTAAAACTCAGATTTCTTTTTAATAACATGTTTAATGTATTCTTTTAAAAAAATATAAACTTAAATTTTTTCACTAGATAAACTGCATCCACTAGTTTTGAACATTCTACACAATTTAATAACAATCTTGTAACCTTCGAAATTCTAAATTATTTTCTGTTTTACTTTAAAGTAATAATTAAAAAAAAGTGAAAGTCAATGCTAACTAGGTGCCAAGGCTGTCAAAACTCGAACTAATTCTGCATACAAAGTGAATACGTAAAGAATATTATATGAAGAATTTATATATAAAACAAAATAATAACTATTTGTATTATTTTAATTAAACTCAAAATTAACTCAGCACTGATTTACTTCTATAATCATCTCATTAGAATCTTCAAAATACAAGTATATATTCGTATTATATATAACATGTCAAAATTGTACTTTTCCCTTAATTTTTGTTTTACACATATCACTTTCTGACTTTTCTAGTAATAATTTAAAATCGATAAACGGTGCAAATTTTAAAACTAACACATTTTAATTTTCACTATTTCCATTCGAAACTTAATTTTAATTATTTAATTGTAGATTCACAAAAACTACGCACTCGGATACCATTTTGCCCTGGTGTTTCTCTTCGGCATATTGTACGTTTCGCGAGTGTCAGTCATACGTCCCGGGACAACGGCGCTAGCCTTTTGCTAGCGCTTTCCTCTCGTTTCACGATTTATAGGCGCTCTGCGTCCATCAATATTTTTTGTTTTCCATTTAAGTCTTTTCGATTTTGTTTTTTCCAATAATTTGCGCACTTCGTATGTTTATTTTTTTTTACAACTTTATACGATCCAAAGTTACAGGGTTTTGGTTCAGTAATTAATGTCTCATGCACGACTATTATGTTTTGCACGTATGTATTATGCGAGACAACCACGCGGGGCCCAGTGAAAGTCCCAATGTATTATCGCAAGAGGTTGCGCAACCGGCCTTGCACAATATTCAAAACGCGCGCGTCAATTAGCACAAGAGATTTTGGTAAATAGAATCCGATTCGGTAGAGATATCTAGTCGTTTGTATCTTCATTAACATTTAAGGAAAGAATTTTTTAACTTTGTTTATAAATAATGCTTTATATAATCGACTAATACAAAATTATCATCATTACTTCGGATATTTTCCAATTTATTGTTTAATATATTGTTTTCTAAAATTTGTTTGAAATACAGGACTTTAGCTTTTATTAGGATAAGTATAAACAATGGTAATAAATGTAATATAAAAAGTTATTTCTACTATAATTAAAATATAATTAACAAGTAGTTGAAGATTTTATGTTTATAAAAAATATTTGTATCAAATCATATAGTTATAAACATGTTTTTACAATAGATTGCACTTAATTATATATGTAACATTTTTAAGTTGTACATAATTATTTAATTTTGTGTTATATAATTAAATTATTAGCTATTTTATATATTTCATCATATCTATTATTAGTGATTTATGAAAAGTGTAAATATTAGATTTATTATTATTACTATATGAACTGAATGGACAATAAACTTATTAATGAGTTTCTGCTGATATGAATATGAAAGCATTCACAATAATAATAAAAAATTACTTGTATTTATTTATAAAAAGTATATAAGAAAATTAACAATCTATTTTGAAATATACTGTATTATATATAATACATTTGAAAATGTATTTCTGGAAATTAAAGTTATAATGCGTGGTAAGCTTAGAAAAAGTGTACTTTTCTATATCTGTTCAATGTAACAGAGAAGTATAGATTTCTTGCACACGTTGCGTAAAAATATAATAAAATATAAATAAAACTTATAAATTTTAGAAATCTTTTCATACCATTACTTTTCGAATCATAAATTACCATTATATAACTTAAAAAAAACTTTAAATAAAGGAATTTTGTGTTTTAGACAATACTTAATCTCTACATATTTAAGATATATAATATATATATATATATATATAAATAGTGCATCCAGTTGTTATGAGGTCAGGCCACTTTGGGGTGCTCTAGCTACGAGTGTGAAATGCATTTTTTGCCAAAATTTGAGCGGAGGCCGCCCCATGCCGACCTTGTCCGCCCTCCCGGCAGGAATGCGGGGGGGCTCCGCCCCCCCCCCTTTTAAAAATCTAACAAAACTAACGTACGAGATTTGTGGTGGGCCCCAGCGCCATATTGCATGGGCGAGACCTTGAAAATACCAGTCCGGACACGAATTGACTTTTGGTAGTTTCGGGGTCAGACCCCGAAATTATAGCAATTGATATAAACAGTGGTAGTTTTGGGGTCTTTTTCACTTAATTTACACTGTTGCCATATTTATGCGTTCTCATAACGACCGTTAGCTCTGTATATTTATATATATATATATATATAAATAATATGAAAAGTAAAATAAACAAGTAAATAAATATAAATTAAATATTTTCTAAAATTGATATTTTTATTAAATATATTATATATAAATATACGTTTCATTTAATTAATATTAATTTTCAACCACTAAATGGATATTTGAACATGTTACATGATACAAGAGGTCAGAATTAGTAATTACGTTTAAAAAAAAGAGAGGAAACTAGAGATAATTTGGTACATGAGAAGTGTAAGAATTATTTTACCTAATAATATTGGCACATTAAATTACATTTTTTTATTTATTTAAACGATTACTTTTCGTAATATAAAATTATATTAATTATAACAAAAATAATTCCTTTTAAATTGAAAATATTTGAATTATATTAATTTACATTTTTAAAATGATTTTAAAATATTAATTTATAAAATATATGTTTAACATAGGTCAGTGAATGGATATTTTTATATACTTTAGTGTAAATTTTTTTATTATTAATTAATGTATACAGAATATAGAATTAATTTAATTAAAAATAAGTTATTAATAAACGAAACTTGTCTTATTAATTTAAAGATTTGTGTTTCACGCAAAAGCTCTTTATATTATAGATTTGTTCTATATTTAAAATAAACGTATTTCAAATATAATTTTGCACACAAAGTTATTTACAATAAATGTAACATATATCTTTACGAATAAACATATTTTAAACAGTCTTAACGCCGAATCATAATAGCATTCATTACATTCCACACATTCTTTCATTAACTGGTTACTTATTAACTACTAATAATATTAATTTAATAATATAATCTTTCGAAAAATAGCGAATTTTATATAAGCGAAAATACATCTTTCTTATAATGTTTTGATCGTTATAGTATATGTTCGTTATCGTATATATACATATATATATGTTTAACATTAAATAGTTATTAACTTTATTATGGTACCTACGATTTTTAAATTAAAAATTGTATGAGTAATTTAATATTTGTCATTCTTTTGCAAACAAAATTGAATAATAAATACAAAAATATAATTTATATATCACATGATGTAAATAATAAGTTACACAAGATTATTAATCATGACAAAATAAGCAAATTGTTACAGATATTATATAATACAAAACATGTTTGTATATATGTGCAATATAATAATATGAATACCCTTTGAAAGGTATAAATGAATATCGATTAAATCATAATGAAGTAAATCTTTTTCTATAGTCATAATTTATAATATTAATCGTTCTTTGATAATTCATTAGCAAATAGATTTCAGTAAATTATGCTTTATTGACATTAAGAAACTCTTGTCATGAGTATATGTCATGAGGAAATAATTTATTATAAAAAGTAGTATACAATTTTTATATTTTCTTAAAGTTAAAAAGTTAATTACTATGTAAACTATTTAAATAGCAACTAAACAAAAATAAATTATTAAAATATATGACATTTAAATAAATTTTTCATGTTTTTACTGAAAAAAGAATTAAATGCTGCAATATTAATTTATACAGTAATATTTATTCATGTATGAAATAAAGTTATACATTAATTTTTAAATTTATCACATTATTATATATATATAATTTTCATTATTCAATTGAATGCGAATTTTGTATTTTAATATATAATTTAATTTTTTTAAGTATTTAATAATTTTACAATTTACGTTGCTTTTGTTTTTAATGTCAATTGTAGAAAAGAAAAGGCAACATTTATTAAATTAACGATAGCATAATTTTATTATTATTATTGATTCTTTTAATTAATAAGAACAATTGATCTGTATTTTATTTATTCCTAATATATATTTTATAATTTTGAACTGAAAAATTTATATTTAATATAATTAGATCAAACATTGAATTGTTTATAATATGAAATTTCATTGTATAATTTTGTTAAAAGTAAAATTCAAAAGATGTATGCAAAAAAATCGGTACCATATTATTTTGTATTAGATAATACAATTGTATATATATTATATTAATATAATAATATATATTGTATTACATTTGTAATACTACAGAATTTAATATGGATTAGGATAGTGTGTATATGGAGGTGGATTTTGTGGGTAATTTTGGTATGCAGGTTGACCTTCAGGGGGGTACACACCTGATTGTGACATAGGCTGACGATTATAGTGAGGATTAGCCCAACCTGGTGAACCATTCTGTTGTGGTGGAGGTTGCTGGGGTCCACCCCAGGCACCTTGTTGAGGAGGAACTCCACCAGCACTATAGCCTGGATAAGCTGCATTTATACCAGGATATGGTGGTGGTGAATCCGTCATATATACACTGTTTGCTAAAATAAATTATATTCATATAATTTAGTTTTATTATTTATTTTTTTTAATTTTTTATCTCCAATTACAATTAATTATATGTGAAATATAATGTTTTATAAATTATAATTTTATATGAATAAAAAACTTTATTTATTTAATATTATATTCTTAAAATTTTAATGCATTACTTTTTAATTGACAAGAATGTTAGTTTAATATTTGTTATATGTTTAAACAAACCTGGTGGACGATCTGGAAAAACATCGGTAGGTGGCATCCAACCATAATAACCTGTTGGTGCTGCTTGATAAGCAGGTGGAGGAGCCGCATACCAATTCGAGGTTGGTGGTTGATAAGGTGGAGGCGCATCAAATTGTGGATTATTTTGTTGGGCTAAATAAAGTATGAAAATAATTTATTTAGTTGCATATAAATACTACATTAACATTAAAACATAACTATATAAAATGATTTGGTTAAAAACAAAATTAATTTTTTTTCATTTTTAAAAATTAATCATTTAATTGATTTGAGTTACTGACAAGACAAGTAAAAAATATATTTAAAATATAATTAAAATATTTTATAATTATATTATAAAATTATAAACAAAAATAATACCAATTGATGCAGCTCTTAGCATGGCTCTGCCAAACTCTATTGCTCCTCCACTCTTGAATTTTAGCTTAAATTTGCACTCGCCGATCCAGTTTCCATTTGGTTGAGCTCTGACTTTTCCTTTAATAAGGTTTGCACCAAACATTGGTTGTTCAAGTTCAACTTCACTCAATGTAATGAAAGGAAAACTAAATGACTGCATTTTATCCTTTACATCTTTTGAATTAAAAATCATTCTATGTGTTGTTAGGTATAATCTTCCCCTTTTTGTTCCCGAAAATTCTTCCTGTTGTTGACCATGAAATTCCATGACAACATTGTCACAGAATAATACAATGCTTAAAAATTAAAGTTGTTTTAATATAAATATAGGATATTTGTGTAGAACAAATACATTTGAAATATTATTAAAAGTGATAATATAATTATTATTGAAACATAGCACTGAAATGTTTATATATATACTTTTGAATTTTGACATTATTATTTATTACTTTCAAACAGATTTACTTATCAATGTATCTATATATATATATATATATATATATATATGGGTCAGTGACATTTAACGGTAGTCGAAAGATCCATAATTCGAAAGATCCATAATAGTTAACTTCAATCAATAAATGACACATTGTAAACATAACCGA
>JABFQC010000650.1:0-24755 GCA_022817085.1 Psilanteris sp. ZL-2020
ACGTATAATTAAGCTGGAACTTATGTATATTTAATTAATTTTAAATTGGGTTCCGGTTGCTGGGTATATTGGGAGCATTGGGGAATTGGGACTTACGGTATCCGTTGGCGGCGCTGTAAATTATATCATGGCGGCTTTAAAGCAATCATCACAAAACAAATCTTTTCACACATTGTTAGTGTGGTTATATATTAAGGATAATAACTTTTATCCTGATACCAACTTGAAAACAACACATTTTTAGTGTTGTAAGACGAGATTTTTAACTTAGCAAAGTCTATTCCAAGCTCCTAAAATTTTTAGAGGGTCAAAATGTGATTTCGCATTATCGCATCAGTAAGTCACAATAATCCCAATAATAAAAGCTTAAGTTGGCGTTTTAATGTTCTATATCTGAATAAAGGTAATTCATTATTTAATAATTATAAATTTAAATAGATGTAACCCCAACAGAACAGAAAAGACTTACGGTAGAATTTAGATAGAAATATGTAGATTCTACATTTATAATAGACTGAATTGTACACCAAATTGGAGCAACGTATA
This sequence comes from Psilanteris sp. ZL-2020, assembly GCA_022817085.1. Lineage (NCBI taxonomy): Eukaryota > Metazoa > Arthropoda > Insecta > Hymenoptera > Scelionidae > Psilanteris > Psilanteris sp. ZL-2020. The sequence goes on from JABFQC010000650.1 coordinate 547, forward strand.
TAGAAATTAGATAGATGAAACGTAAGTTATGTAATCTACGTATTATGTACCTAATTTCTATGTAACTTGCTCCAATTTGGTGGACATTTCAACGTATTATAAATGGAAAATTTACATATTTCTACCTAATTTCTACCTTGAGCTTTTTATGTTCTGTTGGGTAAGTTATTAAGTAAATGAATAAACTAAAGTTCCTTACAAGACGTACTTCCTAAAGCATTAATAAACTATATAGTCATCATTTAAAGTTTATAGAACATAGAACAAAACTTTCTTTCCTCCATTAAAAATGATTTTAACCCCTACAGGAATGCAACGTTGCAGCAACGTTTCAATGTCCTCCCAGCAAACGAAAAACGATTAAATTAAATTTGGATAACAAACTCTATTTAGGAGCGATTTACAATTCACCTACCAACTAATACAACCAAAAAACGATTTAAATAAGAAATAGAAATGTAAGTTGAAATCGGATTAAATTGTAAATTTCCAATTTGACAATTTAATACAATTTAATTAAATTGTACTTAACAGTATCTAAATTGTAATATGGACGTAAACGCAATTAAAATAACACTAATTAAATTGTATCAAATAGTATGAAATAGAAATAAATAGATTTTCGGTTGCTGGGCTACCATATTAATGTTGCAGGAACATTGCAGAAACGTTGCTGGAACATTTATGAAAACGTTTCTAAGTTAATTTTCGGTGATTTTTTTCTTAGCGTGTTCCGATGAAGTTTTTTTACATAATTTTGTTTACAAATAGTTATATATTTTATATTTAAGTAAAAATAAAATAAAATAGTAAAAAATATTTAATTTTAACTTTTAGGAAACGCGCTAAAAAATCACCGAAAATTAAGTTAAAATCGTTTTCAGGATATCAACAATAATAAATAATAATATTCAGTTTTCGAACACATGTTTTCTTATGCTCCCAATAATTCAAGTTGTAGAGAATGCTAAAAGAAATCACCAAAACAAAATTAGTTTATTTTATTAACATTTCATTTTTGTCCTAATATTCATTTTTACGTAACTTAACAAAGCCAACGATGTTTTTTCTTTTATAATACCGACCGCTGGAGGTAATATTAAAATACTATAGAAGTCATATTCTTAGATCCTTCTTTCTTCTCTTTGTCTTATCTATTATGTCGATTTTTTTCCGTAAGACAAAGATAACGATTATAAAATGTCACAAAAATATTATTTTTTATATACATGGAAATCTTCACTTATTAATTCAATCGAAAGTGTTGACGTTTTAATATTTCGAAGTAACGATTTATACACCGAAATTTAATGAATCAAAACAACTTCGTAGCAAAATATCTCAGAATCAATCATTTAAATCTCCTAAAAATCTCAACATTTAAAGTTACAATACAAACCGAAATACAGTTCAGTGAAAAGAAAAAGAACAGATAATCAGTAATAAACGCGGTAAAAAAAAGAAAAAAAATCTAACGACGCAAAAGCATATCAATCTCCAACGAACTTTTTATTCACGGAATCGGCTCTTTTCGTCGTTGCCTCTCGTTTTATTATCGTTACTCCTCTTTCTCGCGCGCGTTCGTCGCGCCATCTCTGTATCCCCCGACGCAACAGTTCACCAAAAGTCTCGCAAGAATCGTAGTTATATCGCGACGGTAGTGCGATCTCTGCGCGAAAAAAACATGGAAGAACGAAGAGAATTTTTGTAATTTCAATACACAGATTCCGGGCAGCGTTCGAGTATTGCGATTATTCGTCGTCGACGGCTTGGTCTGGACTTATGCAGCGCGCAGGCGAATGTACGTTGGGTGAGCCGCAGCCGAATACGAACCGATGAACTCTGAATGCCCGACTCGATTGATCTTTTCAGCCGAAACTTTTTACAGTATCTTTAGCCGATCGCACCGATTTGACAGCCGATGGATGCGCGCGATCCCGCCCGCATGTTTCGCCAAATTCGTTATTTTCCCGACAAGTCGTGACCCGTTTTAACGGCTGACTGTCAAGTCGACGTATCGTCTCGTCCGCGACGTTAATCCATCAGTTTCTGACTTTCTCTTGGCATCGGTGAATCGAACGATCGAGTCGAAAAGTTTGGTGCTGGTTTGACAGTCGTGAAAGGTCGATCCGAGTTAATGAATCGCGTCGGGTTGCGACGTCAAAGTACGTCGCTTTGTTTGCATTAATAATCGCGTGCGACTCGGTCGTGTGATTTGTGGCCAATTTTTGGCGCAAGTGATGCTGTAAAAATGTTGCTCGCGAACGTGCGTGTGTGCGTGCGCGTAAACACTTGGTTCTGCGTGGTTCGATGTGTCGACGTGAATTGTTAAGATTTCCTGCTGGCTTATGAATTCAATTTTTTATATTACTTTCTTATTTGCTATCAGGCAAACACGGCGCCAGAGGAGGCAGAGGTAACTTCGACCTGTATTGGTGCATCTAGAAATCCTCGCAATTTGTTTATACAATTTAAACAAAATGCCTTCGACATGTGGCGAGACTATTGAAATAGCAGGTAATTTTTAAATCCTTTTTCTTTTGGAAATATATCAATTCGAGTGTTTAATTTTTTTTTATTATTATTATTTTTTGCCTTCAAAGATAATTATGTTTTGAAACAAAGTAATCATTACCATTTTGTACTGATTCAAAACATAATCTGATTTAAAGTTAACGTTTGCTTAAACAATAAATAACCCATTTTAAATTGAACTGGATACCGGGTTTGATGTTGACAAAAATGTTGATTTTATGTTCAAAATTGAAACTGAATTGATTGTTGACGTTTAAGGTACGTTAATGAGTAACCTCTTTTTTTAGTCAATAAAATAGTGTACGTCGAAATGCATGAAAGTTAATTAATATTTTTAATATAAGCTTAATTGGTTTTTTTTATTAAGAAATCAATTATCTTCCCATTTTAATTATCAGTGAATATTTTGCGTTTATATTAATACTTCAATATTAATAGCTTCTGCTGGAGACGGCATATCCAGCACTGAAAGTGTTAGTACTCAAAGTGATGCTTCGCTTCACACTACTATATCTGGAAGACCTAGAATGGATGTGGCTTGTGTTTTGGATTTGCAACAACCTGAGCACCTTGCACAGAGGAAAAGGGCTCTCGAGGAAGTCAGACAAGCATGTAATTTAGTTAATGCTAGAATACACCATATACAAGTGAGTTAATTATAAATTGATTTAATACTGTAATTGTAATGTATTTATTATATATGCGGTGTAATCATTGGATTTGAGAGTGAATTTAATTCTTATTTATGAGATACATATAAATAATAATTTTTGTTTATTTATAATCAGTTTAAGTATTTTAAGGTTCTTTAATATATAAATGTAATGAATAATTCTACTGAAAATAAATAAGTGCTTGGTATGAGTTTGAAATTAATATTAGATTGACATTTTTTCTTTTTCCAGTTTGAAAAGTTAGACTTTGGTGAGACCAATGTTTTGGATACATTTTATAATGCAGATGTTGCTGTAATTGATTTGAGCATACAATTGCAGCAGTCTGCATTGTTTTATCATTTAGGTGTAAGGGAAAGTTTTGGCATGAAGGAAAATATATTGTTATTTAATGATATGGACACAGATGCAAATAGGCTCAAGGTAATTTTTTTTGTTAATTTAATTTAAACAAAAAATTTAATTTGTTAAACTAATGTTTTTTATCTTTAATTAAATTAAAACTATATGTGATAAATTTAATTTTTGTGTGTATAATTATATATGAAGCTATTTAAAAAATATTTATGTTAAGAAAAACATGATTTGATATCTATCTTTATTGACTTATCTAGATTTAAATATAATGTTATTGAGAAACAATATATTAAAATAAGGTGTTTAATGTTGGTGCTTTTTAATGATCATTTTTCTTTGTCTTATTCCTTTCGTAAATACAACTTTGTTTATTGTATGATTCTAAATGATTATTTCTCATTTGTTATGTAACTATTTCCGCCAAATAGCTTATATATACAACTTAAAATCTTCTTTCATTCTTTTGTGATAATAGCCGTTGAAAGAAGTGCGTAGTATATTTTATCTATTGCGCAAAATATTTATATTTGACAAGTCAATTTTGGAGTTTTTAAATGTGTATTTAATATGTTATCACTGTCATTAAGTTTGAACAAAAAGTAATTTATTTTATGTAATTTTTATTGAAAAACTCAAATATCCTTTTTATTTATATAAAATGTTTGGTGTGGAAATAAATACATTTTCAATTTGACATAATATAATTTAATTTTATATTGTTTTCAATTTATTTTAGTTATCATGTGGTAATTATACCTTAGTATCCTACCGTGTTATGGAATGTGGAACATGCGTGTCAACCAATCCAGCACCAAGTAGAATATCTGGTGAAGGCGTTACAGAATCCAAACTTCTCACTTTAAGGCTTAAAAAATTATTTCAATACGTGGAAGTTCAATCAAAGTATGTTCTTATGTTATTTGTAGCTTGAAAAATTCTTGAAATTGATTATTAATGTCTATTAAACATTAAGTATAAATTATGTTTTTATTTAATCATATAAAGTTACAGCAAGATAAGTTTAATAACATAGAAAAAGTAATTATCTACTAAACCTTATGAATACAATTTGTTGCAGTTTTATAAAAACAATATATTTTAAAATGAAATAATGTATTAAAAATTTATATTTGAAATGTAAATAAGATTACTGTTATATATATTTTTTGTTATTTTTCCAAAATATGATTTTATTAATTGTACTTTAATCAAATAGAGCACATATGAAGGAAAAATTTCTTGCGGATTTACGAAAAGCTCGGGAGACATTAACAGGAGATGAATTATTGAAAGCTTTGTTAAATATGAGAAAAAGATTGGATGATCCAAATGTTCTATCAGGAGAAGTTATTCTTAATGTATTGATATCCTTTCGTGAGATACAAGTAGGTTCTATATTTTAATTCTGCTTTTTTCATCCATGTTTAAAATACTATTTCCAATTATATGCACATTTTTAAAATCACTAATCATTCCTATTTCAAATACAGAAATTGCCATTTGATTGTGTATTATATATTTTTAATCTTCATTTTATTCAATAATATATTCAATTAAATGGCAATTAGTGTATAATATAATAGCTATTTTAATTTTTAAGAATATATCAATCAAAAACTAAATATAATTATTGTTTAAAATTTAATTAATTTGATTATAGTTATTAACTATAGAATATAAACTGAAATATTAAAAAAAATCCAGATTATCATTATCATTGTTTGAAATTTGTGTATCATTGTAATATTTAATATGTATAATATACTTAAATAATATAGAAGTATCTAAAATATACAACTGGAGATTATTGATATTCATTTGAATTTGATGGATGAATTTTAGTATTTAATATACTTACATTATTTGCAATAAATGTTAATTAATTACATTATGAAATATATATTTTAATGCAGTATTTAATTTTAAATAATAAAAGTTTAAGATCAACTTCTTTGCATATTGAAACATTAGATAATAGCTAGAAAGAATACATATATATTTATACAATTATCATTTAGTATTTCATATTTATGTATGTCGTAAAATGATATGACAAAATACTTAATATTATATTATGATAAATATTGTGATGAATGTACATGCTATAAATATACTATAAATATATATATATATATAATTTTTATTTGTAACGCTTTAATTGTGCATTTTATATATTTTAAAATTCTACATTTTAAAAGGTTTTACTAGAAAATTACTTTTTATAGAATTATGATGCTATGGTACAATTGGTCGATGATTTACGAACGTTACCAAATCATAAAGCTTTGTTGAATACCACTGCTATATGCCATCTTTTCGCATTTGCTTTGAATCGAAGGAATAAAGAAGGAGATCGTGAAAGAGCTTTAGAAGTAATTGAAAATGCCTTAGAAAAAAAAGAGAATCACGTACCTGATATGTTGTGCCTGTGTGGACGTATTTACAAAGATAAATTTGTTGAAAGTAGGCACACTGATGAAGAAAGTTTGAAAAATGCTATTAGGTGGTATAGAAAAGGATTTGAGGTAATTAGCTTTATTAACCTATTCCAATTTTACTGAATGTGTATTAATTAGTGTTTTTTGTAGTCAAATAATTACTTTAAAACAAACAAAAAATATTATTAAATAAATGTGAAAATTATAGAAATCATTTAAAAATAAAATAATAATGAATAATCCTTAATAGAAATAATAATATAATTCACGTTATTGCATAATTGCGATATTATATATTTCAATTCTAAAACGGGAATATTTTATGTAATATTAAACATAATTTTATTAGTATGTTAATTTATACCTCTAATTTTTAATATTTCATTTTGCTTTTATAGGTTCAACCTAATGAATATGCAGGTATAAATCTTGCAACGTTACTAGTAATTGCTGGAAATGAATTTTCCAAAAGTGAAGAGTTACAACATATAGGAATGGTGTTGAATAATCTAATTGGTAAGAAAGGTAGTTTATCCAGTCTAAAGGATTACTGGGATGTGGCTACATTCTTTGAAATTAGTGTTTTAGCAGAAGATTATTCAAAAGCTATACAAGCTGCAGAGTGTATGTTTAAACTGAAACCACCGAATTGGTAAACAAGCATTTTTTTCTCGTTTTGTTATTATATTTACATAGTTATTAATTTACAAGATGAAAGTTGATACCTATGTTACTTTAAGTACAGCTATATTTACAATTTTCATAAATTATAATTTGCATTTTAGGTACCTAAAATCGACGATAGGTAACATTTCTTTAATTGATAGATTTAAAAAGAAGAATGAAGATTCTGAAATATCACCTGAAGAACATATTTTCGGTTTTTGGATGGAGTATTTTGTTGAAGCTACAAAAAATGAAATTGGAGATAGTATACGATTTCCGGTTTGTTTCTATAAATATTTTTTAAAACAAATTTCATTTAAAATAAATAAAAAAATAGTATATAAATGTTTAACAAAATTAATGAAGTATAATTCTAAATTATAATTAATTTTACTTATAGATCCTTATATTAGAACCAACGAAAGTTTATATGCCAAGTTATGTGAATGTAAATTTGGGCGCAGAAGAAAAATCCATACAAATTTGGAATCTATGTTTGGATAGTATGAAAAATAGTTGTAAACAAGTTCATGATTGGCTGTTCACAGCGGATATGATTAGAAGTGTCAGTTTATATAAAAGAGACGAACGATGCTTGTTTTTATATGTACATCATAATTCGGACGATTTTCAAATATACTTACCATCTGCGCAATGCAGACAACGTTTTTACGATTTAATATTGGAAATGACTAGAGACGAAAAAGGAATGGTTATGGACTTGGAACAAATTATGACAGATGAACAAATTAAAGTAAGTGTTAATTATAGAATATTTCTTTATAATCTTTTTCTAGATTAATTACAATTAATAAATTTTATTTTAGTTTGAATATGAACTGGACGAACAAAATAAAAGGATCATTTTAGGAAAAGGTACTTACGGAGTCGTATACGCAGCTCGTGATTTGAATACTCAAGTTCGAATCGCTGTTAAAGAAATAAGAGAAAGAAATTTAGGAGACGTACAACCGTTACACGAAGAAATCAAATTACATAGTCAATTGCGGCACAGAAATATAGTACAGTATTTAGGTTCTGTTAGTGAAGATGGTTATTTCAAAATTTTTATGGAACAAGTTCCAGGAGGTACAAGCATTATTTATTGATATATTTTTTAATTACTTAAATAATGAAATTCGTGATATTAATACATATCATTTGACTTTGCAGGTAGTTTGTCGGCTTTGCTGAGATCTAAATGGGGTCCATTAAAAGGAAATGAATCAACTATGTCTTATTATACACGACAAATATTAGATGGTCTTAAATATCTTCATAATCAGAAAATTGTACATAGGGATATTAAAGGTAAACTTCATGATATGTAGTAATTTCTAATTGCATGTTGTTTATCATATATAAGTATACAATTTATAGCTAATTAATAAAATATTTACCGTTAATTATCAATTTCAAATAAAAGTAGTTTTTGATTAAATATTATATAATATTGTAAATAATGTTTTATGTTGGTTTATTATAACTAACATAATCTGTATTTAAATTGAACAATTTACATACTTTAATTTAACTTAAATAATATAAAATATATTTGTAACATTAATTAAAAATCTTATATATAATATTTTTTGTATTTTATACTACATTTTAATTAAATATTATACTTTTAATGATGACTTCAATTGTAGGTGATAATGTGTTAGTTAATACCTACAGTGGTGTAGTAAAAATATCTGACTTTGGTATGTCAAAACGTTTGGCTGGTCTATGTCCAAGTACCGAAACTTTTACGGGAACCTTACAGTACATGGCACCAGAAGTAATAGATAAAGGTCAACGAGGATATGGCGCTCCGGTAAAATATTTATTAAATTATAAACTTCAACAAAATACCTGTTTACATGATATAAAAAATGACATTCAAGAATAAAATAATAATCTATTAACCTAATTTTATAAATACTTCTATTTATGACATTGTATATATGTATAGTATTAGTCCGTTTGTAATTATAAAATATATTAATTTAAACTAGGCTGACATTTGGTCCCTTGGTTGTACGATAGTTGAGATGGCCACTGGAAAACCTCCATTTATTGAATTAGGTTCTCCTCAAGCTGCTGTATTTAAGGTATATTTTAATATATTTTATGTATGATATATACCGCAAGTCATTCTTGAAAGCGTATGCTCGAAAATAACGTATCATAGACGGGCAACTCGATGGTAACTTTAAATGTATGCTTTCAAGAAAGACTCCCAGTATACATTCATATATTATAATCTAATTTATATATAATAGTGTACTTTCTTATTTCAAATATTCCATACAATTCAAAATCTGTACAAATACCTATTTAACATATGTACACAATATTAATGTAAAAATTGATTTATTTAGGTTGGATATTACAAAATTCACCCTGAAATACCATCGGAAATGTCAGAAAGGGCTAAAAGTTTTATATTACGTTGTTTTGATTCTGATCCCGACAAACGAGCCACTGCTGCTGAATTATCAGAAGATCTATTTCTCACCGAGTAAGAAATATATCTATAATAATTTGCGTACAACATAATATTGAAAAAATATATAATCATTCATAACTTGTGAATAGACAAATAAATATTTGGAGCATTGATTGTTTTAGATGTTATAATAATTGGTAGTTTTAATGATTATTTGATCTATAATGTTATATTACAATACACATCAACCTAGAAGTTTAAAAGTTACATTTTAATAAATTCAAAGCATCTAAAATTTTAATAACAACTACAATTTTAAATAATATGACATGTTTGTCTATTATATAAGTATTAAAATAGTATTTTTAAGAATAATTTTTAAATGATAACCTAATTTTTAAGAAAGTTTATTAAATTTTAAGAAAATTTACTCAATTTCAAACATAATTTTTCTTTAAACCATTTAAATATATCATCAAATATTTGTCTAATATATATAATTCATATTAAATTAAATATTATTTATATATTAGAAGATTATCTCCAAATAACATAAACTTCGCATTGGAAAAAGATTATTGAATATCAGTTATATATGTATTTAACGATATGGAAAAAGGTGAGAACCTTAATGTTCATCTGCCATTGTTTCAATTTTATCAGTTACAAATTGTTTATGTTTTGAAAATTACATCTTATGCAATGAATAATGTTTAAAGCTTCTTTTATTTTAATCATGCTTCTTTTATTTTTTTAAATTATTTATATTTAGCCAATAGAAATATATATTCTTTCCTTATTTGTATTTCTTTAATAATTAATTAATTTCAAATTTCTATTAATTTTAAAAAGTTTTCAACTTTTTAATTTGATTGGAATTATCTTTGTATATTAATTATTTTATTGCACTGTATTAATATAACCATATATATATAATAATTTTTATTACAATTCAGTTTTTAGTTTGCTTATATAACTGACTTTTTGTGTTTAATGTAGGAAAAAGAAAAGTACACGAGTTTCTGCACCTTCTGACTTCGGTCGTAGCGTGTCATTACCGACAGATAAACTAGACCATTCAACCAAAAGTGATCGCTCAAGTACTCACACAATTTCTACGTCAATATTTTGCCAATCAGATGACGGGTAATTTATCACTCTGTTAAATCATTACAATATTATTAATACTTATTGAAATATGTAGATTAATTAATTAATTTTAAATTTTAACAAAACTATTAATTAAATAGTAATTCATTAAATAATCAATCAATAATGTCGAATTCAAATTACAATAAACTAATCTGTATTATTTATTGAATTTAATTTTAGTGCCAAAATAACCAAATCTAGTCCATTACGGGAGCGCAGTCCAGCTCATTTATTATCTCCTATCAGCATGCCAACGTGTCTTTCATTTAGCAGGTAAATTATTTTATATTGCATTTTTATTTATAAAAGAACTTTTAAATTTTACTTCATATGAAATATGTTATTTAATGTGTTTAAATATATGTATTAAAATCCATTTTAATTGTATTTTAAATTATTTGATGTAAAATAACATATTAAGTTTTATTTAAAATATATATTTTTATAATAATGATTCAATTATATTAGACATTGTTAAAAAGAATATAATTTTTGAAGATGAAAACTAATTTTGTATGTCTATACAATTTTTAATTTTGAAATACCTTAAACATTATAAATCGTTATATATTTATGTTATTAGTGTTCCAACGTAAATTTAAATTTCTTATATCATTTTAATCAAATTGAACATTTTTAATACATTTATTCAGTAGAGTCCTTCTTGAAAAAGATTATGAAAATATTCCATAATATTTTTCTACAAATACTTTCAAATACTTCTCAATTATGCGAATATGTAAACACAAATCATTTTTCTGATTAATTTTTGAATATATGTATAATAAAGGTTATACTGATAATTAATGGAAAGATTTTTTTTATATATATATTTATATACTTTTGTGTGTGTATATATATTTATATAGATAACATAGTTATTATTGTTTACTGAGTCTTAAATAAAAAAAAGAGTGAACATAAAATTTAGTTTTAATAGATTAGTATTACTCTTTAATATTTTACGTACTAATTATAATTGTAAATTATTCAATCGTTTCGGAATTGTTGAAAAGAAAATGGACTCAAACTGGCTAAATAACATAACGTCATGTTTTACATGGTATTTAGAATTTAATTTTTCACTGTAGTTATTGTTTGTTCTTACTCACTTGTCCTATAGAAAAAACATTTTTGTTAATACAACGTTGATTTTATATTGTATCATATAGACATAATGTTTATATACCTATTAATTTGTTAGTTAACAAAATTCTATTCTTATTACAAATTTAAAAAAATAGAAATACTTTTTTTATTTCTGTTATATATTTTTAATTAGTTTTACAAGTAATTTTCATAGGTGTGGAATGTTATTTATTTTTTTAAACATTTGTTTGTAATATAATGATGTGTATTATTGATAATAAATATAATTGTTTGATAAATTAGTAAGAATCAATGTGGTTTTGCATATATTTAGGATAATAGGATACATTTATTTATACTAATTTATATTTTATATGATTTTTAACAGTGGTAATTTAGGAAGTACCCCTTCCATTGACAATACTGAATCAGATGCTGGTCCAGATCCTTTAGCAAGACGAAGTTCTTCTGGTGTCTTGTTATCACCCGAGGTTGATGAAATCACGGGTAAGGCTAAATAAATACAAATTAAAAAATAAAATAAAACGAATAAAATTCTGAATATTATAATATTCTTTATAAACTATCACCATAAAATCAATATTCTTGTGAATTTATTTTACGATATATATTAAATAAATAATGAATCAATTTTATTTTGATTTCTTATTTCCGTTTATTTCTTGAATAGGTCAACCCGGTCAAAAAGGTGAAGAACAAGAAGGATTTTACTTATTAAAAAAGGACAGTCAAAGGAGAATGACTCTGACAAAAGTATTAAGTCAAGACGAAACAAAAATTTGTCAAGTTTGGATGGAGAATATTCACCAAGATATCGGACAGACTGTTCTTAAAATGGTATTAGAAATTTTTTAAATTCATTTCGTAATACTTACAAGTACAAAAATATTGATCCATGTTGTAACTGTTGTATAACATTTTTCAGGAACATTTAGGACTTTTAATGAAAAGTTTAAAAGAATATATTGCTGAACAAAAACAAGAAGTTATCAATGTATCCATACGAACATTAAAAGAGGAATTGGATTTTGATTCAACAGCAATTAATCAACTGCATTTGGCAGTTTATCTTTTCCAAAAGGCTGTTATTGAAGTACTAAGAATGCATAGCATTAAACCACATTGGATGTTTGCTTTGGATAATCTAGTCAGAAATGCTGTTCAAGCAACAATCACAGTCTTATCACCAGGTATATATTACATGTTTATATTACAATTGAAAAAATATATTTTTATTTGATAATAATTATATTATTTTAATAAATCAAAAAAAATTAATATTGCTACTAGATGTATAGCTTTACCGCGCAATCCAAATATATAACAGTATACAGCGGCTACTTAAACAACGAGCATTTGTTTCAAAAAAAAAATTAATAGTAAGTATTCAATTTTAGAATTGGGCGCTAATTTACTGGGTCAAGAGCGAATACAATTTGGAAATGGAGATGGCCCGGAGGGCTCTTCAGGTCTATCAACCGTAAATTCCATAAAATCTGAGAAGACTGTCGACTCAATTGATATAAAATATTGGAGGGAGTATCGCGAGCAAATGTCTAGTCTAAAAGCTGAAAATTTAAAACTGATGCAGGATTTAGTTGAAAACCAGAAAGCTTTTCAGACTCTTCTACAACAATCTTTAGAATACCAAAGATCACAGACGGAAGTTTTATCACAACTTTGTAAGCTTGTTAAACAGAACGTGAAACAGAAATCAGGGTTGGTTTTTAATCGTTAAAATTAATCTCTCAAAATCAATCAATAGTTATTCTCGGATCAAAAACAATTTAATACATTAACTTTTTAATTAAAAAAAAAACTGTAGAAATTGATCAATTTAAATATTTTCAATGTATTCATGATTAAAATTACTATTTTTGATTATTTGTTAAACTTATTTATATTATTGTATTTTAGATGTTGTTCAAATCAAAAGTCTGAAGATATAAAGGTGCTTAATTATAATATGGATATGGAAGTCTGGCAATGGTTACATGATAATTTTGATTTTAATGATGAAACTATAAATAAGGTAATGCATTACTAAAAAAAAATATAAAAAAAAAACTAATTCAATTAATTAATTTTTAATTAACAACAATTATAAATTTATTTTATAGATTTTGTACGAAGAATATACAATGGAGGAATTTAAGTATTATGTAACGAGAGATGATATACGAAAAATAAAATTGAAGTATGTATAATTCTCGAAAAATCTGATTATATGAATAAATATATAAACAATTACAATTATATAATCTGTTATATATAATTTAATACATTTTTACTTTTATTTTCAGAAGTTGCATAGAACTGAGATTATGGAATAAAATAAGTCAGATGCGATACTGTTAAATGAAAATATCATAAATTGCTAAACAAAGATAATTTTTATACAATCTAAGTGTATTGTACACAACTATTGTACACAAGCACGGTGTTGCTTCGCATCTTGTAAATTCATTCGTTCAGCGAATACTTGTAAATTTGACACTGCTTTATTCACTAACTGGTTTATATTATTGAATACATTTATTGTAAATTATACATTTACAAACCCATCTGAATGGTAACAATTTTGACAAAAATTAGTAATGCATTGAGAGTAAAATGGCTTTCTTTTAAATTTGATTTCTGTTTTTTGTTGATATACGATGAGCAGATCTTGATGTTATTATGTGTAAAGAGGGTTATTACAGTTAGCACATGTTCCCATTTTCAGCGAACATTGATGATAACAAATAATATACAATTAATTTAATTGATACGAAAAAATATTTTAAATTAATTTTTCCCTCAAAAGGAATCCTGCCATGTGTTGCTACACGATAAAATACTTTTTTAGCTGTTAGTGCAATTGTAATTAATAATAACGAATTCTACAATTCTATATAAATACTCATTTACAGAGTCAAAGTAGGAAATATTATGCATGTTTGTAATATTTTATATAAAGTTATATCTCGTGGGTTTATATTATATACCGATATTTAAATCTCCATGCAATTGAAAGTTGTCGAGAACAATTAGTTGATTTTCAAAGATTTTAATCAAAATCACTTCGTGTGCTTAATTGTAAAATTTTGCAATATACTATTTTTATAACATAGATTAATATAACTATCGTTGTCTTGTTATACAATTGTTCAGCTGTTGACACGTTTGAAAGTGTGTTCAATGATTTTCATTTGTATAATTGTGCACCAATGAAGAGTTGAGAATATATAAATAAATCCCAAAAACTCAAAGCAGTTTTTATTAATCCTTTTTAAGTTAATATTATACTTTTTAAGAGGTGTTATTGATTTTACTATCATCCTAGTCTTTACCATTAAATTACGTTAATAGTCGTTTTGCTCATTTTATTTTTGTTACTACAAATATATTATTGTAAATCAATACAATTGAAATTCAATTTTAAGGGGGAGGCAAATGTGAACTATGTTCAGATATAGATAGAGAGTTACAAAAAATGGTTTACTTCGATGAAACAAAAAACTAAAAATGTATAAAAAACTTTATACTTTACTATATTACTTTATTAAATTATTTTATTATATTATAAAACCTTTGTATTACAAAAACCCTTTTCATACCAGTATTTTTAGTAAATGTCACACGAGTTCTTTCAAGAATTACGTTTTTAAACAAATCCTTTAATATAATAATTTTTAAAATAATTTGTATGATGTACATAATAATTAAAATATCGTGCGCTGGCGCCGGTTAACACCTAACTTTCCTAAATGCGTTGTTTGTTATAACGTCAGTATTGGTTTCTTGGAGTGATGGAATAAACTAGTTATAAAGTCTTTCCGGAACAGCGAATACATTAGTAAGTTATTTTGTTTAAAATCAAACAAAAATTGGTTTCTTACCGATTCCGTTTATCGTTTTCTGAATCACGTGTTTATTATTCTTGGCGTAAACAAAGTATAATTTATAAACAAAAAACGTAACTATTAATTTAGTCATCTTGGGGGAGTAATATTGTTTAATAATTAATTTGATGATATATTTCTGTTTTGTCAGTCGTGTGACTGTCGCTTTATTTTGATCAAACGTTCGTAGGAAAAACATTGCGATGGAAATTGTTCGTCTATAAATCGTTGCTAGGAGAAGTGTTTGGTATTTGACGCGCCGAGCTGTTTTTATATAGGAATGTTATATATACGACAAATATTTGTGATATTCAAATTCAATTAAATTTTATTATGGTTTTTTTTTATTGGTATAATTATATGCGTGTTATTTTTATTTTAATATATTATATTTAAGTGAAAATAATAAAATAAAAGAAACAAATGTTTTTTTTTTATTATTATTTCATTATTAAACATCTTGCCGAAGTAATGCAAAATTTGTATATGAAAAAAAATTTTTTTAGTTTAATTGAAAACGCTTAAAATTTTTAATTAATTATTAATCTATATAATTATTGTTTTTAAATGTTACAAACATGTAAACTTATTGAATTCACGATATAAGTAAATATTATTTAAGTAATACTTAAAAAATAGTATTTACTAAATACTTAAGTAATAATATTGTGTAAAATTAATTTGAATTCACGTTCGTCCCTATATATAATAAATCATGGTAATTACAAACCTCAAAATTATTACTTTTTAATCCAATCATTTTAACGACTCTTTCAATTGTCAATTATCAACATGCGATTTGACCATGGATTTTAACGCCAAATAAATTTGTTAATTTTATTTCGAAACTGACAAAAGTATAATTCTTAAGCAAACTTATGACGGCAAATAAATCGAAACTTTGCGGTATGTTTCGCAATATACATTTATAAGTATACATACATGTATACACGCACACACATATATATTATATATATAATCACTTTGTGAAACAAGATTCAGGTGTTTCGCAAAGTTTGCGTATTGTTCGGGGATACGCTCCCTGCATAATATGTTGGAAAACTACAAGTAAATTTGCGCGCTCTGTGCGCGTGAATATTAGAGGAAACATTTGGGCACCGAAAGTTGTCACCCCAATATCAAATACTTTATTGTATAATTAGAAAACGGAGGGAAGCGCCAAAGTTTATGTATTTTCGGCTTCCATTTTGCCATCAAAAATCCCGTATTCATCTTTTTTACGACTTTTTGAGCGCTTACGCCAAAATGATATTCGATTTTATTGCGAATTGGATTCTTCATGTAAAAGTCGCCCGATAATTCAAAATTGAATAATACGAATATTTAAAACTCATTATTATGATGATTGTTTATAAATTTTGTAATCGTGGGAAATAATTTTCGAATAATTCCTGCCCGTATTCGTCTATATTGTTTTATGACATTGGATGACCTTTCATTATTGCAATTGTAAACAAGCAAGTTTAACATTAGTTTGGAATTTTACAGAACTATTTGTTATTGTCACTAACATTATTATTACACATGTATCATACCAGCATGTTCGAAACTTTTCTCGAAGAATTCCAAGAAAATCGTTCGCATTCGTTTATTTTATTTTATTCCATTGATGACCTTCCATTATTGCAATTATAAACAAACAAATTTAACAGTTTTATTGTACGTAACGTAGCGTAATTCTTCGTACGTTATGTATTTAAGTACAACTGAAATTAAATGTAACTGAGTCAAAGCAATACATATCTTGATTGTATATGCTTGTTTTGTTAGTTTATTTCATCTTTAATTTTCGATACAAAAAATAAAAACATCTTTTGTAGGGCCTGATTCATCAATAAGAGTAATAACACTGTAGTTCGGTTTTGACGTTATTGACTTTTTTTTTCCTTCTCAAAGACTAATCAAACTGTCGTTGATGCACGATCCCTCCGTTGAAAATAAGAAACTTGCTATACTTTTCTTTGTTCGGCTCTCAGGGGTTTTCCAATGGATAATGGTTTCCCTGCGTTAAAGGCATCCCGCTCTCATTCTTTACGCGATGAATTATTGTGTTTGTCAATAAGAAAAGCATCGCGGAGAGTTATCGCAATTAAATTGAGGAAACATGGAGACGATGCTAGGGTTAAATATATTTTCGATTTGAAATTGTATGTTGCTGAATTTTATTTCAAAATGTATTGTATAAATCGGAATATTCGTTTTTCTTATGTTGAAAATTGGTATGTATATAATAAAGTGAAACCATTGTTGCATATGAATAATACAACTTTATTAAAATGAGATGGTTGCAAATGGAATATGAGGTTGCTTTTATGTAAGGTGTTATGTTATGTAAATTTTTATTTTTATTGTTATTATTTATTTTCCTACGTTTAGAGGTCAAAATAAATTAATCTAGTTTTGTTTATTAGTGCGGCATTGATGGTTAGTGTTAAGCCAGTTTTCATTGTTGTATTTATTTTGATTTAGTATGTCCCGTTATTGTTGCAAATTAGACTGTTGTCATTATTAATGAAGTGCAATGTAATATAAGTTAAAATAATGATATAATAAATTAAATAATAAAAATAAAATAAGAACACGGTAAAATTGTTTTTAAACTTTTTTTTAATGCAATTTTTCGCTTCGAGGATACTTATTACATTTACGTAACACCGTGAATTATATTTTCGTGAAGCAGAAATATATTAACAATCTACGAAACGTATTACACATTATTTGTCGCTTTCGAGGAACTGGTCTGAAAGTCAACTGATACGGCGTTACATATAAATCCGCAATTTTAAGGCCCTGAGCGTACGTTTCTAGAAAAATCAAAATTTATTAGCGAGTTTGTTCAGAAATTCACGACAAAGAGGTTTCGGGGCGCAACCCAGCGGAGGCTGCTTTATGACGCGAGGAGGGGAGGGGGATGTCAGAAGGTGTCTTTTTTATAGTTCTTTTACTGCGTCAGAATTTTATTTAGCAGAAAATGAAACACTCGATACGCTGACTATTCGTATTCCGATTTTTTCGATGCAATTTCGCGACTATAAAATATTATTATTATTATTATTATTTTTGTTTCTTATTTTCTCCCACAGTGAGATCTTTTTGGTAGAAACCGCGCCATCGGAAAAATTGAACAATGAAAATATGCCGATATTTCACCTTTTTTCTTCTTTCTCTCTCTTTCTTCCCCTACCATAAAGTCATTCACGGATGAAAATGACGCCGCATGTGTCGTGGCGTTTCTCGGTGGGAACGGCGCGAAGAAAGTTTTGCGCCCCGACGGGAAACGAGAGGGAAAGTGGCCGTTCGCCGTGTCAGCGGATCAAAAATCGGCGGATATTAAAGCGCCTCGGAAGAATGGAATCGTACGCCGGCAGATAATATCTGAATATTGAAGCACTAAGCGACGTCTGGCGCGTTCGTAAACCGCCCCGATATGAATGCCAATAGCTCAATTTTACGATTACCCGCAGTCACCCCGAAACGGCCGTCCGAAGTCATATTACCGATCGGAATCGCGCGCGACCGAATTAGCGACACTTTCGCTCTCGGCGCGTTCGCTTTGTCTCCGCCCACCCCTCCCCACTCCGCGCTACCCGTATCCGAAATTCCGAAGGCTCCCGCGCGACGGACGAAAGCAAATTCGAACTGCAAAATAAATGTTTCATTAGAGAATGCGTTTCCGTTACACAAAACGTCTAGACTGTTTTCTGAAAACTACTCGCCAAGACAAAGCCCGGCCTTATCCCGGAAACTTTGCATTTCGCTGCAGGACTTTCGAGTCGCGCGGCGTTTTTCCCCTTTATTTTGCCTTTTATCTGCAATTTCTTTGTCCTTTGCTCGCAGACAATGTCGGACGCCGAAAATAACGCTGCGAGTATCATCATCCCGGCGGAAAAGTTCGAAAGCGAGGCGGCAGCTGACGTATCTCCGAAGGACAGGAACGAGCGGGGCAGCGACAAGCTGGAGGAATTCGAAAAGTTTCTGCAATCGATGGCGGAACTGCGCGGACCCTCGCTCGACGAGGAACAAATTGCCGACGATGGGAACGACGACGCGATTGCAGGTGAAGTAACCGGGGTTGTCGCGCGAATCGGCTTTCGACGAACGCCCGGCGGGGTGGGGGTAATACAAATCGGACGTAAACAAATGATGTTTCGGGTCAATGGTTTGTTTATGTTCGGTAGAAAGGGAGCAAAGTGGGAGGGTGAGTTTTGTTTGCAAACAGACGGCGAAGGTTAATGTTGTTTATTGAAAGATTATATGTTTTGTGTGAAATTTAAAATGCAAATTTGTGTAAAGTTTACTGAATTCGATACAAACGAATTTGGTACTTTTATTCAAGGTTTGTTTACTTCTAGGAGAAAGGTAAAAATACGAAGGTGAATGTCGTTTGTAAACAAACGGTGAAGGTCAACGTTTTTACTAAGATATTATTTGTTTACGTATTTGTAGAATCCGTTATAAACAAATTTAAATTTTAATCAAGGACTCGTTTTGTTATCAGAGGAAAAGTCAAACATGAAAGTGAATGTTGCTTGTAAACGATCATTCGAATGATGATGGTCAACAATTATTTGTGAAATGATCATTTATTTTAAAAAAGATGACTGAAATTTGACATACAAATCTTACATTTTGTCTAAATGTTTTGTTTACGGTTCGTATAAAGATATCAGTAAAAAGGTGAATGTAGTTTGTAAATAAAGGTCAAGGTTAACCGTACCTTTCCGAGTTACAACCAAAACAAAGAAATTAAGTTGAGCGAAGTATTTTGTTCCTACTTAAAGGAAGGGTGACCTTTTTCGAAAACGAAAACTTTAAGTTAATGATCTGTAAATAAATACATTATGTCCTCGAGTGAAATGTAAACAAACTTGTGCAGGTAAACAAGTTATTTGTATGCGTAAACAAAGGAGCATGAAGTTTGACCTTTTTCGGAAACAAAGCGAGAAAAGGTTTTCTGAAGTTTTCGGTGTCTGTAAACAGATTATTTGTCTGCAGGTGCATGTAAACGAACAATCGAAGGTAATCAAGAGGTGACAAAAGAAGAAATATATATCCTATACCTACATTATATATATGTTTAGGTATAATGGTAGTAAATTGGTATAATGAAACGGTACGAATTAGTAAGCAAATTAGATGTTTACAAATTATGTTAATAACCTAGCGTGAAATGGAATCTCGTTTGAAAAAAGTTAGTCAAGGTTAATGTTGTATGTAAATACGTTATTTGTTTGGGTACCGAATAATCAACGAGGCGTGAAGGTGAATGTTGTTTTGAAACAATTTGCTTGTTTGTTTGTTTGCGCGCGCTGTGAACAGAAAACTATGAAGGTGAACATTTGTAAACAAATAAACTTTCTTCGGCCATTCTGGGGCGTTTTTACGAAAAACCACGAACGCCAAAGTTGAAAATGTTGAAATTCAGTCGAGCATGTTTTTGATGGAGTTTCGTTGAAAGTTTCGGCGAGCGATTTGCATTTAAAAGGAAGCAACGGCGCAGCGCCCCCTGGCCATTTCCGTTTGCAACGGGAACGAAACGGCATTGATTAGAAATTCCGTAAACGGTAAAATTGAACGTCGCGCGATACTTACACAGCTGTTGGCGGATCAATGCAAACTGTTCCGCGACTGAATTTAACTTTATATATATATATATATATAACGTCTACTAAATTTTGCGGACAACCAAAACTAGAATATTCAAAGGCACGCAGCCGCCTGTTTCTAAATTAAACTCATAAAATGTTCGCTAACCGCACGATGGCGCTATTTAGTTTAGTCGGCAAGCATTTGGCAATTTTGTGCCTAGGTACGTATGTAACGGCAACGGTTACGAAGCCACCCTAGGTAGACGCCATAATTAAAATAATAAGTTGTTACCCCATGAGTCGACATTTTCGATTTAATTAACGGAAATGTATATCTTACAAATTTGTCATGATTTTAAACAGTTCCGGTCCAAGCTTTGTCATTTGTTTATTATTATGATTATTATGACAATTTGTTCAATTGTTATGACCTTTCACGTGTGTTTAGAAATTTATTTAAAAATAAAGACATTGTTTTTAAATTGAAATTCGTATTGGGCTTTTGTAAACACAGGGGTTGTTTATTATGTATTTTCAAGGTGATCTAAGGCCTGGAATGTATATATGACTAGTAATCAATGTATAATAAATGAAAACAATTTATTGAATTATTTTTCAAAACCATTGCAGACGCAATCTATATTTTTTGTTGGATTTAAAATAATTCAGTGTGAACGAAGCAAGGTATTGTGAATCGGAGACTTTTTCAGTTGAATAAACAAATCAAAATGCGAATAATTAGTTTATTTTGAGATACAGATACATATGATATAATAATTCTTACAAATTCAAAGTATTAATGAAAAATAATGTTTTTATTATTCTTAAGCGAAACATTTCTTTGTTATTCCTCGAAATATACGACGGTGTTTAATTTTTGTAGCAATAATAAATTAAAGCTTTTTTCAGTTTTGTTTCTAAACATTGTATATCAATAGTATGTTATTTCTGGAAATTTGACATTTGTTTCGAAATAAAGGAATTTGACAAAATAAGTTCATTAATACTTTTAGACATATTTTTTCATTATTGATTATTTATATTTTTGAAAGAAAGAAATTGAAATTATTTAAAGAATTTCATATTAAATAAGTTGAAAGAATTCAATCAAGGGAAATGAATGCATTCTTGTAAGGTGAGACAATATCCACGAGAATTAAGATAGTAATGTGGTTTGCAGTGACACCCTCTTACGCATTGCTAAAAACAAAATATTTATAAATAAGTACTATTGTCAATTGCTTACATTTTGATGTTATGATTAGAATATTGTACCAAATTTAATATGTAAATAATTTACGGAAAATGAAATTCTGATATAATTTTTTTGGATTTTTTATTTGTAATAGAAAATTCCCTATAAAATAATTAATCAAATTCTTTTTAATTGCACATTGTAAAAATGCAAATAAATTCTGAAATAAAGTTTGAATAAGCAGAAAAATGGTATTTACCCGTGTACATATTTTAGGTGGGATAGGATGTTTGCAAGTTGGTGGGCATGCTGTTCCACATGGTAACCATATTTGGTTTCTTCCACAAGCTAATGCTGCCTCTCCTGCGACTTTAGCTTCAATAACTAAAATAGTATGAAAATTAATTATAAACGATTTAGATCACGTTTATATATTCCGAGAGAGAAAAACACGATTTTGTTCCCGATTTTGTAAACGAAAGTTCATTTTGCTATTAAGTGCGGATGAAAAATTCAATTTTACTCACTTATGATTAAAACAATCGTTTTTATAATTATAATAACTATTTATTTTATAATACAATTTTGGTGGTAATTTTTATTTTTTGCTTTATTTACATAAATGTAAATTAAATTCTCATAGCTTATATTTTTTTACCCTAGGGAGTAAATCTGTTTAATGCTTTAAAATACAGGGAATAAAATGCATCATTACGTGTTTATGTGTCGAATAAAATAGAAAGGCAACATTTGTTATATATGAAGTATAAGTGAGAAATTCAAGATTTCGGAAGAATTTTGTGTACTTACGTTCGGCGCTACGAGCGTCGGGGATGACGAAGAATAAAAATGCGAATACCAGATATTGAAACATGATTTCTCAATTCAGTTCTGATTCCGACTTTGCTTCGAAAATCTCTTATATACTAAATTACTCGTCATCGTAAAATAATATTATTTATGTACGTATTGCCTGTATTCAATGCAACAATCATTTTGTTATTGAGAAAAAAAAATGAAAAAACATATTTTTCATACATAATTAAAAGTCGCAAATGTTTTCATACCTGAAAACAAATAATACAGTTTTAACGAATTTCAAAGATATATTGTTAAAACGTATGTTTACATTATAACTAAAATTATTTTGAATGAGAAGTTGATTATATTCAAATTTATTATTTCGACGTTTCTGAATAGGCCGACGAAGAGATAAGAAGTATTAAATAAACTTTACGCAAATGACGTAAAGGATTTCACACCGATTAGCCGGTATTATTTATTCCAAAAACTTATAATTTATTTTTCGTTTTTCTATTTAATTGTTAAAATAACAAAAGGTTAAATGATGTATTTATAAATATTTATTTTGTTTATATTTTGTTTGTTTGTAAAATTTCGTGCGTCAAGGTCGCGAAGGTATGGGTTGTTTTGTATTGATGAAATTGTAAACAAAAATCTTTCGTTGTTCAATTTATTTTGAACTGCTAATAAAATTTATATATTTTTTTTCAATTTGTATGAATGTCGTAAAAACATATTTGAGAAAATATTCATCTTAGTTAAACATAATTGGATCATTCATAATAGAACATTCTATTTCAGGAACACATAATCCATTTAAGTTTCGGTAATAATTTGGTAGACAAACACAGCCTGCTGTACACCCCTGTAACATTAATAAATAATTATATGTACGTACAAGTATTATATCGGATTAAGTTTTGGGAAATGGATGTCGGTAAATATATCGAACTTACTCGACAAGTTTTTTCTTTGAACCGCGTTGCACAAGAATCCGGACAATGGTAATTACAAGTACTCCACATTTCATTTTGACCGACGCATCTTGGACCTAATCCTATTTTCATAATACAATTCATAGTTAAGTTTGAAGAATCGAATGCAATTTGTATATTAAAATTTTAACCTTTTTTGTTCTTAAGTGATAAATTGATAATGAAATATATGTAATTTTATGTATAAAAATTATTTTACATTATGTATACACGAAAAAAAAAAAATCCTATTAAAGAGAAACAGAAATTATGGTTGCATCAGCTAAACAGTATTTAGATTAATAATTCAAATATAGCTGCACTGAAAAACAATATATTGTCAGAGATAATAAATGTATCAGTGGATTATGTACGAG
>JABFQC010000651.1:0-24755 GCA_022817085.1 Psilanteris sp. ZL-2020
GGATAAATTCTATGTGTTTGCAAAGGGCATTTCCAAATTGAATTTATATGTTCTTCAGTCCATGAAGAATTTACCATCACTATTTCTGCAGTACGTCCAACAAAACCATAAAGCTGCAATTGTTATCTAATTAAATTTTAGTTTTCAAATTTCCCAAATTTCAAAGTTAAACACTTAAATTCATATTATAAATATATTTTTTTTTATTTTAATATAGTATTATTTTTAAATTTACAATTGTTTATTTAACAGTTTCTTCAATTATCATGAACAATCAAATATTTAAATTTATTTTTGAATAAAATGTTCTAAGAAATGATAAAACTTGATAAAATAGTACAATTATTTAATAAAAAACATACAATGGCAAAAATTCTGTAATAAATAATTTTTCCTGCAGACAAAATTGGATTTCTAGCAATGCGACGTCTATTGTTGTGCGATGCAATTCTTTGATATACATGTCTCAGCATATCAGTAGAAATTGTAGGATAATGAGTATAACAACCTACACAGCAACTTCCAATGTATTTAAAAATTGGATATGTAAATGCATATCCCATTGTATCTATATATATATCTAAAATAAATAATATTTTATAAAAATACAACCTTTAATTTTAATAAATTATACTATATACATATTAACAACAAGAATTTAAACTTAATTAGGCTATAAATTATGTATCTAAAAAGATTAATATATTTAACTTTGCATAATTTGTATTGCATCTATTAATTAAGCTGAATAATTCGATCATATTCATAATATATAATTATTGTTATTATTATTATTACAAAAATTTACACCACAGGGAAACCCTGTATGACAGATAAGAAATAATTAACAAATACTATACTATAAATAAAAACCTTTTTGTTTGTATTAAAATAAGTATAGAAGTTTTAAAAATAATACATTTTATAATATACGTTCAATGCAGGTATAATTTAAACAAGTATATAAATGTATAATTAATAAAATTAAATGTATATAAACAAAAATTAAATTTAATTTTCATAATGTAAATAAATTTATATTTGTATATAATTATTATATATATTTATAACTTATTATGTTATATTTAATTTATTTTCTATTTACACTATTACCTTTTCTAAATTAAATTAATTTATAAATAAATAAAAAATATAATTAATATTATCATTAATCTAAAATTAATAAACAATAATATAATAATTGACCTGGTTGTAAGCTGTTTAATGCTTCCATACCAAGAATCATGGATCCTAAACTTTGACCTAGAAGTGTGAAATAAGGATACATCTTTGCTTCGATATATTTCCGTTTATGTAAATAAATAAATTTTATATTATGATCCAATTTAATATTAAAATTTTTCTCAGCATTTTTAATAAATTGATCTGCACGAATATCAATATCTCCAGTATATACAGCTATTTTAATTTCTGGATACCTATAAACCCATATATATATATTATTTATGAAATGAATTGAAATAAATAAAAAATTTCTGCAGTTTAAAATATTGTAATATAATATTTTAATATGTTCTTACATATATATAAAATTAAAGAAATAATAGAAAAATTCACTAACATCCAGAACTAAATAATAAAAATTGTTCATTAAATATCATACTTCGTTTGGATGGCTTTTATAGCTGCCCATAAAACTCTTTCTCCTCCACCACCAGCATTACAATAAGGGTGAAAGATACCTACAAGAGTTCCTTTTTCTTCACGTTTAGAACGCCTCCTCGAATACACTTTTCTCATGTAAAAACCAATAATTGGTAATAAAATAAATATTAAACTAGTAAGAAATATTGTAACTGACAATATTACGTTTATAAAAAACATGATCATGGCTCTGAAATTAAATATTTATTAATTTAATTCTTAATTTTTGTACATATATTTTTAAAACTTTGACTTACAAATTACTTAATATAAGAAATTTAAAAAATTAGCAATATATAAAATAATAAATACGTACTGCGATATATAAATATTCCTATTAGATTTTATTTATCTTCATATACAAATAAGGAAATAAATTAGAATATTATTTTGAGGTTATAACTAAAAAATGTACAGATTTTTTGTATAATTTAATCAACTTCAAACAAAATTCAATAGTCATTCTATTTATTTTGATTTAATTAACTCAGATTTCAGAAATTAGAATTATTTTATGAAACATTAATATAAACATTGAATAGCGGTTAAGATTTGACAAACATAACCTACTATATTTTAAATATCAACATAACCTAAACATAATTTAATTATACTATTGTTTTTCTGTGACCTATATCTTGAATTTTTTTTACATCTAAAAATTATTTAAACAGATAAAATGTTAATAAATAGTAAATGATAAAAATATATAATGTAAGCAGCGATTTTTAACTAATTAAATCAAATTTTAGTTGGTATAAATAATTGAAAATTTAATTTTAGCGCTCTTTTTAGTAAAATATACAATATTTTATGTAATGTAATTTAAAAAGAAAAATTAATGTAAAATAATTATAATTAATGAATTAGTCTAGGACAAAGCGTATAATTTATATTTTTATACAATTCTTATAATGTATACTAGAAAGATATTAATTCAATCATATAAATCACCCAATACATATAATGATGTACAGAGAAATAATTAATTTTTAATAGAATTGTAATGCAATAAATCGTAATATATAATGCATAGCTTTATTTACTGTAATAATAATTTAATTATATGTAAAGAACATAAATAATATATAATAATACAATAATCTTCAATTATTTGTCTTTGCAAATAAATAAAGGGAAATATAAAAACCAAATTAAAAGACATAAATAATAAAATGATATTAAACATTTTTCAATTTTATACAAATATTTATTTATATTTACATTCAAATATAATGATTATATTTACAAACAAATTATATATGTACATTAGTGTTAATGATTAAAGTACATAAGTTGTAATACATAGGAACCTAACAAATGACGTAAATAATTATATTTTAAAATATAAATTGTTAAAATTTTCATTAAAAGCTTTCATGTGATCAATGTGCCAAGTTATAACTTCCTCTTTTTTATTAATATTACTATATTTTGGATATCAATATAGTAGCTCCCTTTGATTTTTGATTTTTTAATTCTTCTTTGAATTTGTTTAATTTTTGTTTCAGCATTTTTAATGTATTCTCCTCACAATTTTCAGCAGTTACGACTAATAAGAAACACCCTCTGTTACACTTGATCCACCTTTTTATGACATCATCATTCAACTTTGACACCAAAACTCGTGAAAGTGAACTATTAGAATTCCTACTTCTGAATAATGCATCTGATTGCAACATCTTTTTTGCAACAATATGAAATCCTGGATGTTCTACAATTGGTACTTCTTTATTTTCTCCTATTTCTACAACGATTGACTCATCCATTATATAATCTACAAGCATCTCAAATACAGATGTCATATCTTTATCATGATTTGACTGTAAAATTGCAAAAGTAACCATTTGCATAGTTCCAGTTTCTAACCAAAATGGTATGTCGCTTTTAATCGCTTCAAATAAATCTTCAATTACATAATCCAAAAGTTCTTTTTCTCGAACTTCTACTGATTTTTTACTGCTAGCATTACCATCGCCTTCTTTAAAATAAGCAACATCAGATGGATGGAAGAATTTAAGATCTCTTCTAGCGACTAAATACAATAAAACTCTTCTGCCATATTCATTTGAAACAATCTCTTGTAAATCTTTTATCATTTCAGTTATAAGAATTTTTTTCATCAAAATTGTAT
The DNA here is from genome assembly GCA_022817085.1 of Psilanteris sp. ZL-2020. Taxonomy (NCBI): domain Eukaryota; kingdom Metazoa; phylum Arthropoda; class Insecta; order Hymenoptera; family Scelionidae; genus Psilanteris; species Psilanteris sp. ZL-2020. The sequence continues at coordinate 3,800 of JABFQC010000651.1, forward strand.
CATCTACACAATCAATCAAGGCCATCAGCATCAGATGACCATTTTCTGATACAAAGACATCTTTTAAATGCTCTTTTAACGACTTCATGATAACTTTTCTATCCTTATTTGTCCCATGCCATATACAGAGAACCCCAGCCTTTGATCCAAATTTGGACTCTATTAATTGGATACTCATATCTCTAATCGTTTGAATCATCTCAGACCTGTCTTGTGAAGAACAACTAGACAGAAATTCATAAAGCACTTCATGAACCAAACTGGACCCAATCAATTGTTTATCTAAGATTTTACTTAAGTTCTTTTTAACTGCAGATAAAGTAGCAGTTTTCATAACAGAGTCATTCTTATAAACGTCTTGTATGGATTTTACTTTTGGATCTTTCGAATTTTTATATAAATCACTATAGAACTCTTGTTTGAAAAATATTTTTTGGTCTGCAGTGGCATATAAAGAATATAACTTTTCAAACAGCTTTGATGTATCTGCTGAACTAAGTATTTTTATTATTCTTCCTTTGCAAGCATCTAAAATACCTTTTTGTACATCCTTGGAACAATGCTCACAAGCAGATACCAGACATTTTTTCCCATATTTTGACATAAACATTAAACTCCAGGAAGGCTTTAATTCTAATATTATTTCATTACGAATTTCCTGGGTAGAGTACTTTAATAACCATTGAATAATTCTTGAAATATCATGTGCATTTACAACTTGTTGATAAGATCCTTTCAAAAGCGAATGAATTTTTTCACATATCTCTTCACGTTCTTCTTCAGGCAGATTCTCAAGGCGAAGCTTTTCACTAAGCTTCAAAACTTGAACATGTACTGGATACAGGTCTTTTAGTTTTTGCTCTTTTCTTTTAATTTTTATTTCTTTTCTTTGTTTCTTCACCTCATTCCAGTCTGGTTTTTCTGTATCAACTGTCTCATTTGGTTTGGTCTTTGTTTCTTCAACTTCATCCTCCTTTTTAATCAACTTCTTAACTGGTTTTTCAATGTTTTCAGATTTTTTGTCTGACATCTTGTCTGATTTTTTAATATTTTTCTTTTTCTTTTTTTCAATCAATTTTTCTACTTTATTCACCTTTACTGAACTATTTCCGGAATCATTTATAGATTTTAAAGTAGTTTTTATTTTTTTGTTCAAAATTGGTTTTTCTAACTTTGGTTTCTTTTCCTGTTTCTTCTGTTTAATATTCTTGGTTTTTTTTTCTGACTCATCATTATTAAATGTTTTAATTTGTACTTCCGAAGAGATTTTAACAGATTTTTTTTGCTTCTTCTTTGGGGATTTATTGAGTGAAATATTTGAATTTTCACGCTTCATTTTGAAGTTCTATTGCTGAAATATAAAATTCATATTTAATTAATATTAAAAGTTAATAATGTATTAAAATTATCTATTAGTACAATTATCAATAGTACTCAATTGATGATTAAATAATTATTTAATGATATAAAATCAATATATATACAATAGATTGTAAAATGTTAATATTTATATAATGAATTGGTTTAATAATATGAAAATATTTTTAAATCATTAAGATTGAATTATTATCTTCAAGATATTGAAATCTAAGTACTTTTATATTAGTGTACTTTCATTGACATTAATAAATAGTTTAATTTGCTTAAAAATATAGATATCATATTTTTTTAAAATGCATTAATCATCAGATAAAGTTGAATAATGTTCTAAGCAACCATTAATAATTTATTTTATATATCAATCTCTGGGTTTTTTTATAATAAATGTAGATAAATATATTATAAATTATATCTGTATTAGAAAGAAAATTATATATTATATGAAAAAGCGAATTTATGTATACCAATTATATCTAAGACTGAGATTAATAAATTAATAATAATAATAATAATAATAATAATAATAATATATCAATTGTGTTTGTTATTTAAAATTGGTCTCCAGGCCCAACTATTAATATCCTTATATGTGACCACATTAATTTATATATACTATATTTACTATATATATTATCAAATACATTTGTAAAAAAAATAAAAAAATGATTATGACGATACTAAGCATATAATTATCATATTTATGTAAGTGTATATCTATAATAAATAAACATATACATATATGAACTGTTTTGTGTATTATAAACTAAGTACAATTTAATTTAACCTATAAAATATAAAGTATTTCAAATTAATTAAGAACTCCTTCAATATTTCTAATACAGATTTGTAAAAGAATTATATAAAAGAAATATATTACATGAATAATTATAAAATACTATTTATTAAATCAATAATAAGTTACTAATAATATAAGAAAATTATGAGTAAACTTAAATAATTCTGTGTTATTAAATTACTTTGTTACGAACTTTAATTTGTACACTTTAAAATATTAATATATGAAATAAACTTACCAAAAATAATACAGAAGTAAATTTTTTATATCACGTAAATAGAAAACACGTGTTCGAAAATGTAAATTCACAAGTAAGAATAAACATGTGCTCAGTCTTGCGTGCTGCGTGAACTGAATTCTGCGCCTTGCTGAGTTGCCGGCCCTGCCCCCTGCCCCTCTCCATTCTGTCTGCGTATACACTTGCGCAGTAGAGAGCAGACCGATAAGCTGACTTCTGTATCACTGTCCTTGTTTTAATATCCATCAAGACGTGATTATAGAAATTATTGAAGTATATTGAAAAAAATATCATAAGAGCTATTTTTAATTATAACAATACAATACTGTTTTAACTAAATAGCACAGCACATTATGTTTTATCCAGCATAATAATCACAGGCAATGAGTATTTTTGCATTTATACTTCATATATATATATAATTTGACAGTAGACAATATTCAATAATTAAATGTAAAATAAATTTTGTATATGAATTATATAAAAATTTATTCTAGTCTTTAAAACATAATTTTTATTACTTTTCATTTGCAATATATAGATTATAAATATTATAAACTATATAATTAATTATATTGATAATATATATAATGTCTACACAAAATTTAAATATATAAGAAATATATATTCAATATATCACTCATCATTTATTTTAGAATAATAATATTTTAATATTGTAAGAATATTCTTATGTAGATTTAATTGATTTTAGTTATTCCTAATTTATTTAAGGTGAAATAGTACTCTTGCTGCGACTTGGGGTGTTCATTAATTGATATAATTGTAATTTTGAATTAAAGAACTTAATGCACTATAATTTATTGTAAGTTGTCACCGTATTTGTTTGCCTCAGAAACGCGGTGACGATTTTCTTTTCATATACAATTATCATGGAGTGATAAAGTCGGCTGAAATCATGATTATGATATATAATTGTGTTATAACAGGTTTAACACAAGTTTAAATTATAACATATTTTTTCAGAAAATATTTCACCTGAATCAATTTTCTAATAATGTTTATCTAAAAAACTATCCATTTTTCTTATTATTATTAACGTTCATATTACAAATCATTTAAAAAAATATAAAAATATGTCATCAGATTTGAAATCGAGTGTTTCACATATGAATTTCGTACCGGTTAACCTGTGAGAATGTAACTGAATAACTGAACTAAACAAAAAAAAAGTTTCAAAATCTGTTTCTCAATATTACGGAAATGCAACGTTGACAGAATAAAATGTAAAATAGTTTACAAACTAAAAGGAAAAAAAGTAGGAATAGAGATAATGACAGCAGGAAATATGGAAAGAATGAAAAATATTTAAAAATATCACAAGAAATGCTCAAAAATATGTGATTTATTTCTAGAGCTCACATTTTTTTCCAACGTTTTACAATAATTGAAGTAATCGCAATGTTTCGAAAAAAGACAACTCGAAACATGTAAATAAATCATTTCAATTACATTTAATTAAATCACAAAGAACGCAATTTTTAATAAAAAAAAAGTCGGAAAAAACGTCAAATTATTATCGCATGACCATTTAATCATAATTTTGAAGTTTAAATATATATTCAAAAAACTAGGTAACGAGCCCCTGGTAAATCACTCGGCAAACCATAATCGTTTTTATAAATTGCCACACGCTTTCGATTACACAGCTATTAAATGTCGACAATTTGTGTTCGTGAATTAAATTATTACAATTTCGTTTTCTACGAACTTGGTGATGTTTCACAACCATTTTCTCCACGAAGGAACGTTAGAGATCAAAAAAACAAACGAAAGTTCATTAACAAATGAACAAGATGCAAAACTAATATGTGCTTCCTCTTAGTTACAATTACTAATGGGAACAAAGTGCTAGTTATCGTTTGATTTTCTTCCTCCTCCATTTATCTAAATTTTCTTTTGTTTTGTGTATTTTTCCTTTTATATTATAAAATTAAGGCTTTGTTTTACCACTCTATGGATGATACGACGTTTAACTTGATTCTATTTTCGCTTAATGAATTCATAAAATGCAACATCACTGTTTCAGAAACCAGCATGCTATTCATAGAGTAACATTTTTTTGTATTCATTACTTAATTTGATTGAGTTTGAAGCAGCGTTCCTAACTAATGTGGAATTTTTAGTCCATACGTAGTCGCGATCAATACAGAAACAACGTGTATAAGAAAGACATAAAGGTGGAAATTTCCACACAGTTAGGAATCCTGGTTTGAAGTTATTTTAAATTTAATTCCAAATATAAATAATCTTCAGCATACTGAAGTTATCAATAATAATATTACAAACATCATAAAATAAATCATAATCATAATAATTAATAAATTATTATTCAAGATTGTTAAATTACAATGTTATGCTTCTTTATAGTTAATTTAAAATAACTCGCACTCAAAATTAATGTAATTCTTCTGAATTATTAGCGAAACCTCGTTCTTTATTTACAATCCACAGACGTTATTGCTTAAATATTTACGCAAACTGTACTGCAAGCAATTGTGATGTGTTTTATTAGTGACATCTTTCTCGTCTTGTCAGCTAAATTGTGATTTTGCAGAAAGTTAAAAATACTGTGACGAGTAAAAACGTACATTAGGCGTGAGAGAAGTGGTAAAAGACGTGAACTCGAAATTCATTACCTCACTCATAACTCCATCTAACTCGTAATACAAATCGTTTATAAAAAAATTCTTAGGGATGGACTTTCTTCTTTCGTGAATCTTTACTTCTATTTATTATAACTTCCTAATAATTAATGTATGATTTCTTTTTCTTAGCTTTCACTTTTCATAGAGAAAATATCGTAGAACAATACAAGTATTGAAAAAGTATCGAATGCGAGGTTAAAAGCTAGTGCGGTAACTTAACAATTGGTCAGATTACTAAATAAAAAGGAAATTCATAGTTTCAAGATACTAAATACAATTTAAGCAAGCATAAACAAACAAACAAACTATTTTTTACAAATACATATGTATATACAATTTACCAATAAATACGTTAAAAAAATAGTATTATATATAAATAAGTATGGAGCTAGTATTTGTGGAATAGTATTCGATGGAAGAACATAAATAATTATGACAAACTTAAATACACACTGTGAATAATAAATATATATTACTACAACGAATATTTTTAGAACAGATAATTAAGTTTTCGATACTTTTTCTGTACTTAACAGGTGAATAATGATTTCATTTAAATATACGTATGCGCGTAGTATCGGTAAATAAATTATACAGTATCATCATAAAATAAACTTCGGTGCAATTTAAATCATTGAAAGTGATGATTAAACATTAATATTCGACAATATTTTCTCAAAGTTTTTCTTTAGAAAATGTCGGAGTAAATGCTTTCTAAGATCTGTATTCCTCACGCAAAAAGCATCATGCAGCCGCTGTTCTATTCCAAATGTTCATTGCTTATGATTACTGGTATGAGAGATCGGCGAAACATGTTAGTTAATTTCGTTACGTTGGGATATAAACATCCCATTAATTTCGAGAAAATCATACAAAGCAATTTCAAAAAGTTGTACATTGTAAATTTGAAAAAGTTCGTATCTAGTAAAATTTCTAGTTTCACTTTATTACGTTATTGTACAATAATTTCAATAAACGACAGCTCGTACCCGTTGTACAATTAATTTTTTATTCTGACGTATAAATTTGGAAAGTTCTAAAAGGTATATCGACGATTGTAACCGAGAAATATAAATCTGACTCAATCAATGTTTCATTCGAATCGACGCGTATCAACATTGATCTCGCTTTATAAGTAGATTCAACTAATCGATTCTAGATTTTATCTAGGGGGAATTCGATTTAACGTATATCGGTCGAGGTTCTGACTACAGTCGTCTTTTGGTTCATTTTTCAGCGCGGGATATGGGGTTTTGTATAAAAATATACAGATTGCGCTTTGGGCACGATTTTATTGAAAACGTTAATTTTTCGCTACTTTATTAAAAAACGACTCGTGTTATCGTGAAGTAAGCACAGAAATTGTTTGTTTCTTGAATAGAACTTTCGCCTTTGCTTTCTGCTAGGCAAGGTCTCGCGCAAACTTTTGCGGTGTTTCTTCACACTCGACTGCTGAACGGCGGAAATCGAGAGGAACTTTGAAAAGTTTATTACTTTTGTTTTGTTTGTTTTTGTAAGGCAGAAATACTTATGTGATAAATGCACTCTTCCTGATATTGATATTGAATAATGCGAATGCCGATCGAAGCGCCCTCTACCAAAGATATGATAACACGTACCATATCATGTTGTAGTGAATGTAGCTAGATGTTATAAAAAATAAATGTAAGACTAGGAATCGTAGCGGATCCTGTTGGATCTTGGAGCCCTCAGTAGATGGCGCGTGCATACCTACGAATGTTCCGTGTTTATAAAAATTTTCCAAAAGAGCTTCTTTTTCGGCCCAGCGGTCGTATAACCACTTAGAAAGAAGCTCTGGTTCGCGCGGTACCTAAAACAATCATGCATTCAATTAACACAAATTTGTCAACTCTAATTTAGTTAGATTTAAATAACTAAATAATGTTCAATAAAGTAAAATTAAATTTAATTTATCAGTATATAAATAGAGTGTAATGTGAACATATTGATTGAAAACAATTTATGTCAGAAGTGCGAAATAATTTTTATACAAGATTGTATTACGTATAATCATTTAATATTCGATAAGTTTCAATATTTATATTTTTATCATTATTTGTACTATCGACAATAAGTATAATGTAATTTTTTTTCAACGTGAACCATGTATTTGACATTATAATGAACACAACGTATTTTACATTATCATAATGGAATTTTGATGATTATTAAAACATTCTATAATTTATACGTATGTAAATGATATTTATGTACATATACATGCAAAAAAGTTTATTATTAATTTGATGATAATTAAAAAAGTCACAATTATGATAATTAATACAAATAATATCATTTGTAGTCTTTTTTATTTATTATTTAATGTCATGTGATGCAATAACACATTTATCCGAGATAAAAATTTATGTATTGTGTAATATCATTGAATTCATTAACATATAATCAACACGTTTAAATAATCATCAAACTTTTTTTATTTCAGAACTATATCGGAAAACAAATAATTTTAAAATGTTCATATTTTAAAATTACTTTGTTTTTATGTTTTTTGAAAGTGAATATTGAATATAATAACATAAGATGTTTTGAAACGTACTATTACTAGACTAATATTTGCATTCATGTTGCTATTTTTATATCAAGAACTTCCTACATTTACTGACTCATCCGCTAGCAACTTAACGTAACTAAATTACTTTTATATATTTTTTTAATTTGCAGCTGACTAGTCTTCTATAATTATTTGTATTGTGTAACGTGTAACTACATTATTGCTTATTTACACGTATATAGGTATATTGTACATTCAATGTCACAAGGTTTCACTGATTAATTCTTTCCATCTTTCACCATTAATGAGACAGCAGTGACACTGTGGTGTTTCGAACTTCATAAATAATCATGTGAATTATTGTGCAAATATTATTCGAAACGACTAATTGTGTTTAATATTTATTTTTAAACAACACATAGGTAGAATTTCTAGTTTATCAGTATTATACAATGCTTCTTTGTAATTATAGACAACAGTGAAAGTCTGTAATAAGACCCTCTTTAGATAATTTATATTTTATATTACCTTTTACTTTTCATATTTATATATTGTAAGTAACACTTTTCAATGATTAAATATGTAAACTTAAACGTTTTCTATATCCTGAATAATCAAATAGTTCATGAAATTAATTTATAATTTATTATACATTAACTTCACCAATTACAAAGAAAAATCGAGTAGTTCTAAGCTACTCAATAGTTCAAACTATTTTTATACATTAAGAGAATATGCATTATTATATTGCATTATTAATAAAAATTAACTGAAGCATTAGTATAGCTTATAGTAATATGTTTAATATTTCAGGTCTTTTTATTTGATAAAAGAACCTTAAAATAATAAGTCTGATAAAACATTAGCAAAATTAGATTATTACTTAATTAGAACAATTACAATAACCTAATATGCATACTCTATACAATTGTTTAGATTCAACATACACTTTTATAATTTAAATTTTACATAACCCATTATTTCAATTTAGAAATGCATTTTAAGCGATGAAAAAGAATGATATAATCACATACCAATGAACTAGGAAAAACACGATAAAAAAGCACAGTTTCACAAGGTTCTCTTGAGCCAGTGATTATCGTCGGTAAGTCTATCGGCTTGCCTTGTGGATATGCTATTGTTATATCAAGGACCCATCGTATCTCTGGTTTCATCATGTTCATATCTAAATTTGAATATACATCAATGTAAGTTTGTGTCAAAAACTTAAAAAAATCAAGTAAAAAAATTAATATAAACTTGCTTGGTCTAATATTCAGTCGTTGATCAGCAACGTTATTGTTTTGAATGGGCCCAATCGTATCGAAAATAGTCTGTAATGCTCCAACCCGGGGTAGACTCACATTCTCGAGTATCGGCAGGTTATTCTTCTTAGCATAATTCTGTGATGTTTCGCGTCTTTTACAAAGAAAGCCACCTTCGGGGAACAATACCATCCATTTTCTTTCGCGTGGAATGTAAGATTCCAATAGATGTTTTTGTAACTGTCTCAGGCTTTCGTCTCTTTTCTTTCGACCCTGTTAATAAAATTCCATATGGTCTTAAAATGTTCAATAATAAAACTTTGTTTATACTTTTATAGCATAAAAATAATATATGTCCGAGTATATTATATATTACCATCTAACATAAAATCTATCCTTGTTGAATCTTTTAATACTATCATTAAATTATAATCAATTGCTCTTATTAATACAATAATTGAGATATATGCCATTTTGAGTGTCATTGTCATAATGTGATTACATCAGTTATTAAATTTAATATACATTTTGATATGTATCGAATTCTTATCTCAAACAATGTTTAGTTTTCAATTAAACTTTAATTACCGAAACGATGAAAAAATCTTGATGTAGAATTGATACGATGCCAAAGTTTGTGTACTTAAATATTCTGTCCATAATCCACATTAGATTTGGCAGTACATTTGGTTTAGCATTAAATGTTGTCATTAAGATAGGAACATCACCGGTGCTTTGATGATTCGCTATCACAAGAGTTCGCTCGCTTATTATTCTGTCGATGTCATCGCCCTGTTCGATTACTACAAAAAACAACACTTAATTATGTTACACTCTTTTAAACATTCAATGATGCGAACATTGAATTGCCAAGTAATTCTTCATTAAGAATTATAATTTGATATTATAATGATTATCTTATAAGCTCAATTATTAAATTATGAAAATTCACCATCATAACCGGCCGACCATGTCCAAGTGGAAACCATTGCCAATAGCCAATGGAAAAATAAGCCTTCTATGCGCCAGTAAATTTGTGGCTGATATAATTTTACAGGAAATAAAAGCACCATCCATACCACATATGTTGGAATGCAGTATATATTGTTCAAAATGACAAATCCTGTGCGTGCAAAACATTTTGCGAATGATGCTATGCTGCTGATGATTCTGAAAGTGAAAAAAGTATTTAATTATTTGAATTTAGTTTAGGTGTGTTGAATCAATCATTTACTTATATTGTAGTTTCAAAGCAATGCCATAGTTTTATAGATTAATACATTTTCAGATCATAATCATATTTATCTTTGATTCTGGACAATAATCTTGTTCCATTAATTAATATCAAAACAATGAGTGCCTTTACCAGTGTCAAAGATTCATATTTGATAATCTTTACAAAATTTGATTCTAATTGTTTCACATATGTATGTTCTTAGAATAAAGTTCTCTATTGATAGTAATAATCATATGATACATATACGTTTATCATAACAACATTGTTGAGAGTGATCCAAGTTCAAAAATATATAACAAATGTATAACAATATAACATTTCATCTTTTGTCATTAATAAAATTTAATTCAAGATTTTTTTCTGACTATATTCTACGCGCATGAAATTTCAAATGTTTAATGATAACAAATTGTGTTTGTATAAATAAAAATAATTTTTAAAAAGGAACAGTTTTGTTTTATAATTAATTTATTATTAACTTTCCAATCACAATTATTGCTCTGAAAAGGAAATTAAACATCATTAAATGTTTTGATTACTTAGATTTTTAAGATTCATTGAAATTAAACGTTTGGAACTTTACGTGCATTTAAATTTTTTGTAGTAATAGTTGCTCTTGAAATAAAAGTTAAAATAAGTTTGCATAAAATAACATTGTTTAGGATATAGGTATAAATGAATATAAAAGTATGAAATTTAACTTATATTTTTCACTGATTTATATCCAACCTTCTATATCCTCTGTCATTATATCACCTGAATGTGTCATTCATTACTTGGCTATAAGTCCAGGAAATGGATTAATAAATGCAAACTTGTGTATATATATAAATTAAAATTAATTTGTAATTCATTAGAAAATAAGTAAGTAGTTCATTTGATTTTTCCCCAGCAAAATCCTGCAATTTCAGTTTTATTGTATTTAAATGTTCATAAAATTGATTTAAGTGTTCCATTAATCTGGATGCGATTAATATTTTATAGCATGACATAGTTGGTTTATACTAATTTGTTTCGTGAAGTATGTTAAAAAGTTATTCTTTAATTCAACATATTAATTCATTATTTATTCTAACATTTGTATTTTCATTATTATTATTTTACAGTAAATGAGTAATAAACTATTCTTTTTAATTTAAATTACTTTAATTTAATTAATATTTAATCAAACCTATATTTAAATATCATAATGTGAAAACATAAATTCTTTGACCTTAGATTATAATTCTTGCAACATATCGTTTGAAAAAAATAAAGCTTAAAACTTCTCAATATTCAATCTTCTAGATTTTGCAAAAAATGATTATGCTGGTTATTACTGAAGAGTTTAATGAGGACATAAAACTGTTTTATGATTTTTTTATTCATTGATCAGAATTAGCAAACCAAGCCATTTTTCTTCTAGTTATATTATGTATACATATATATATTGTAATTTGTTATAATGATAAAATGTTAGTTTTTCTTTTTTTTTTGTTTTTGTTAACGGGTATACTTTCTAATCTTTTTTTCTTCAATCTAGATGTTAAAAGAGATACTATTTTAATTAAAACAATATAGAATAGATCTTATCAGAAATATAAAATTAATCATTTTGACAAACATTAGGTGTTTTATTAATAATAAGTTAGATAAGCTAAAAGTTGACAGACTAAAGTTTGTGCACATTGTATAATTTATCAAAGATGATACCTGGTTTATTTAATTAACAAATATAAATTAAACAGCCATTAATAATTGAACATTTCTGAGCTCAAAATCATAAGGATTATATTTTTTTGTGATTTCACATTTGTTATAAAATAAATATAGAAGTCATAAGAGAATTCATAATTTAGTGGAAAATTCCTTATCTGTTTTGTTATTATAATGCATTATTTCAGAAAGACTGATATCTATTTAATACAATGCTTGATGTGTGTATAAGGTTTATTTTAAGGTTCCTTAGATTATTATAGATTAGATTATTTTACCTAAATGTATATTTATATAAATAATTTTTGTATATTTAGTGTTTTTAGTCCATTACTATATGACATGAATATAAAATATGATACTTCTTTGCAATAAACAAATATAATTAAAGTATAACTAATCAAGACAGTAACATATATATTTGATATTAATGATCACAATTGCATAAGTTTATAAAATATATCTATAAATAAAAGTTTTCTCCTTATATTGGCAGGTATATTTGTTAATAGTGTATATCTGTAAACATTAAAGAATAATTAAAATAGATTAGATATAATGAATATCAATGTTTTTTTAGTAAAAAGACTATTTCAATTAAATACACGAAATACAGGGTTACAGAATGAAAAACATATTTATTTAGTTTCGAAACACTACTTTTAAGCCGCTTAAAAGGTGTAAAAAATTCTTTGGAAAAATAAGGAAAATGATATTAAAATTGACACTCGTAACAATCTCGTTGCTTCCTCCAGGCTTTTAATTATTTTTTTGAAACAAAAACTCTAATAAAAAGTGATAAAAAACTATTCATTCTTCTTCGTTGCGTGACGTCAAATGCATAACGTGCAAATCAATGAAGTAAAAAAGCAACACTCGGAGGAAAAGTAAAATTAAGGCATCACGTTAGTTGAACAGTTATCCGGAAACTGCAATGAAAATAACAGAAATAAAGGCCACAGAAAGGAGGTTATGCTCGCAGAAAAACGTTCATCTCACGCATCGACGTGTAAACAAAGTTTCCCACGAAACCTAACCTCGTTTCCCGCAAGTTCGCCAAAATTCGTGCAAAAAATCGTCGGGACTGAAAGACGTTAGGCAGTCGTGACGAAATGAACCGATTGTCCCCGCGAACGATTGAACGCGAATGAAAACATCGCGGCGTTTGTATAAAAATCGCGACGCGAAATATCACGAAGTCTAACCTAACTTTTTGTCCCAGGATTCGCGGCTCGGCGACGGGCGATTACAGAACGACGGAAAATATTCGCGACTCGTTTCACGCGGGAAATGTTCCCGCGTGTAAAAACTTGAAAGCAACCCCGCGCAATTGACCTGTCGCTGCAGCGTTGTGGCGAATCGGTCGTTTTCCATAAACGACAGGGTGAGAGAGGGAGACAGTTGACGGGCTTAAAAGCGACCTACCTAACGAGAGTCGTGGAGACTGAGACGGCCGAGTCGGTCATTGTCGAAGTTTCGCCACTCGTTACGCGATTCGCTCACGTCGGTGCATAATTCTCAAGCTCGCAGCAGCGCTTCCTCATTTCAGTCGCACGGAGCACGCCGATCGATCTAAGCGCCGCGAGAGTAAATAAAAGCGCTGTCAATGACGAAGCGGCGCATAATACGCTATGAGATCGAGCCCGTTCGAGGACGGTGCCGCACGTGAGCGCGAGACGACTTCCACCAGAGGCAGATGGCGTTGCGAATAGTACCTTCCCTCCCTCCACTCTGCACCCTATCCGCATGCAGTTCGTATTCGTAGTACGCCCGCGTCTCTCACACCACAGTTCGATTATTATTTGCGAGCCAAAATTATCGAGACTTCGTAACGCATTTTTAAAATTATTTTCAGCAAATTCGAATTATTGTAGACGTTCATTATGAATTAACTTCGTTTGGAATTTGATTTGACAATTTTTACAAACTAACATTTTATATTTTTATTGTAATTGAAATTATATTGCCAATGATTTGATTAAAAAAGTAAAACTCCTTTTGCATTACAATTAATATACATCATTTATTAAACGAAATATATTTAATTTTACTTGATACGATTTAAATAAGAGCACATTATAATGTTAAATTGTATAAAATTTTTATGTTAATTTATGTGCTAAAAATTCATCTTCCTAATTAAAAAATTTAAAAACGGTATCAATCGTAAAAAAGTAAATCTTTTAAATGTTTCGCGCATTGTTCTAAACCTAGAAAGTTAAAGTTTTTAATGTGCTTCATAACCCAATCATTTTTCTATATTTATAATCGAATAAGAGATATCGTTCATTTGCTTTTAGCAGTATATATATTTAAACTTATACTATATATATATATATATATATATATATATATATATATATATATACGGACTTATCTAATGCATTATATATGCTACATAGTACACTTAATTCTATAGGCGCACGTCATATATATATAGATATAGTTTATTCTATGTATTGATAAAATTTACTCTATATATATATAATACAGAAACGATTGGGCTATGAGTGTTATGACATCCTACACTCCTCCCAATTTAACCTTGGTCATCTTCTTGTTGACCGTTCTAATAATCTTGATAATCATGTGTCGATGTCCCGCGGCTTATTCTTCCTCTCACCCTACACATTTTACTGCATTTTCTTTAAATAATTTATAGCAACTACAGAATCCTAGTTAATCTCATTGATTTTGATCAAATTCAACTTAAGCATTTAATCTTTTTAAATCCATTTTGTGTCATTTTTTATGGTTCTGACAATTATTTTAAATTGGAAAAAACGCGTAAAAATTATGAGATTCCCTGTGACGCAGGGATGTTTAATAAGATTACAGTATTATGTATTATTTTTACATAATTTATATACATATAAATTGGCTAACGGCAGATTCGAGGACAGACCAGTAAAATAATGTACTGGGGCCCCCTAGGATCTCGCGTTTTTGGTTTGACTACTTTTTTACATGAGGGGTGGGGGGTTGACAAAAACAATTTTGCACACCCGTATCTAGGCGCCCAAAAAGTCTCTGTCCTCGAAACTGCCGTTATATATATATATATAGTTTATATATTGCCAGTTTCGAGGACAGACTAGTAAAATACAATACTCGGGCCCCCTAGGACATATCAATTTTTTTAAAAAATGGAGAGTGTGATTAGGGGCGAAGCTCCCCTGCATTCTTGTGGATCCGGGATGGTCTCCGCTCAAATTTTTGCAAAAACTTTTCAGGACCGTAACTAGGAGCCCAAAAAGTAGATGTCCTCGAAATATCATATATATATGATAGTAAAAGTAACTTGACCCATTATCAAATAATAAGTGTCTCTTAAAATTTATAATCGCAATCAAGAAATTGAGAAAATGAAGAGTTAACAATTTAAATATTTAAATTTAGAAACAATTGTATACATTTGGATTTTATGAGTAAAATTATAATTTAGAATGTATGATTACAATTTAGTTTTATATATAGAAATCATTAATTTTAAATCGGAATCCGGTAACTGCGGAATGATAAGAAAACTTTTTATTTTGTTGTGATCATTAAACACAATTTGTTCCAATTAGAAAAAATTCAACGAACTTATAAAATAGAAACGAATATAAATTGAGAAGATATATTTAAATGACATTTAATGGTTTTTAATTGGTTCTAATCGAATCTCGTTTGCTGGGTCGAGTATCGGCGATACAAATGATGTCAATTCATTAGGAAAGCTTTGGGAAATATAATGATTGTTTAAATTATGTTCAGTCAGTTATTCATTACCATAATATTCTTGTAATAACGTTATTGAAAAATAAATGTTATACAGGAGTCTTACTTTAAGACACTAATAGTGATTCAATACAGGCATCAGCTTCCTGTACAGAAATGTAACATTGTAGGAGAATATTTATATTTATACTTTTTTCGAACAGTTCTTCAAATGTTCTTGAAACATTTACACGATCTCATTTTTCTAAAACCAGTTTGAGATTTAGATAAAATATTCGTTGATGTACTCCATGTATGAAACTCTATTAAAATAGAGTTAAAGATTTTCATGAATGGATTCATCAAGAGTCGTATAAATTACATTTATGAAATTCTAAAATGAATGATCATCTGAGCTTGTTGATTTCTTTGGATATTCGCATTACTTTATCTGTTTCCTTGACTGGTTCAATGTTAGTGGCTCTTCCTCCCATGATTTATTTGTGAATGCTGGGTTAATAGAATAGAAGAGAATAGATTCGTAACAAATTCAGTACTTTCCTAACTATATTTAACAAAAAATGACAATTATATATTTAAATATTAAAAATTGTCTGCAAGATTAAGTTGTCTTAAAATAAGTTGTCTCCTTTATAATCAGAGAAAAATTTAATGTATACATACATACACAAAACATATATTTATATATCCTATTCAATATGCAGTAGCCTAGAAAAGCCTGACATAATATTAAATTGTCCTGAAAATGAAACCAAATTTATGAATTATTTATTTATTAATATAAACTAGATATCATACTCTTTACTAATAAAGCATTAGTTAAAAAACTGTTAATAATATTCAACATGGTTATATTATTTTATATTAGCATAACATTCACTTGTAATATACTATGTAAAATGTTTTATTTTAATAGAAGTTTAAATTCACAATAATAATGTTAATAACTATTATTATTATTATTTATTATTTTAAACTAATTAATAAAGTGATAACACTGGGATGAAATTATATGTTCCATTTAGTTCGCAATTTCGAAGCATGATTACATTTATAATTGAATTCTATAAGAGACAATTAAATTAAATAGTCAAAAAATCTTAATTATATTTCTTTTCTTTTTATTGTAAAATTAACTTTTCATGGTTTCAATTACAAAAATGTTTTATAAACACTTTTCCAAGTATATATTTTTTGTTATCTTTGGAATAAATAATTACATAAGTATGTAGCTTTTCTACTTCATGAACAATTAATTTATTTCAGAATTTATAAGAAAACTTTCAAATAATATAAATTGTTTCAGTCAACCATTACTGATATAAATAAGTTATTGTTATTTACATTTTAATTAATTTTAAAAATACAACGCGTTATTCTATTAATGTTTTAAATTTCAATAAATATAAGTTTTTGAATGATGGTTAATTATTAATTCGGATTGAACCTTTGACATGCAATTAAAACATAAATTATAGCAAAAGATATTTGTAAATTTTATATAGGAAGTTTCCGATTAAAAAAAAATGAATTACCCATTAAATAAATATATTTTTATAAAACAGCAAGGGACTGTACAATTAATTTTTATGTTTTTTTGAATTTTTGAATCTGCAAGCTACAACTTCATTTCCGAACTTCATAGTTTCTAAACATTCGGAATAATTGTTCGCTGTTGGTGTTATATGTAAAATAATCAAAATTTTTGAATTTTCATTTAAATTTGACAATAACATATTAGTTAACGGAGAATCTTCATATACAGGATTTTCTTTAATGTTTTGTGCAAGTCCTTGTATTGATTTCTGCAAAGTGCTTTGAGATATATCTTTTTCTACACTATTCTCCACTATATTAATAACTCCAGACAGTGATCGTGATAAATTAGAGTTGAAGCCATCGATTTGAATTTGCATTACGAAAGATAAACTGTAGAACAAAGATATATTTATTAAAATTCTCAAGTTATAATCAAGTTTGATTTATATACATATATTTAAATAGTTCTATAGAAATGATTAGAATATAATTTTTAAATAAATTGTTAGTAATTTCTTAAATGTATAATTTGAGAATTAACTTATATTAGATAATTTTTGTAAGATTTTTCGAATTAGATTATATTTAAAAAAATATATAATATTCATATTCTTTTATGTTGTTCAACTATACCAATAACACTCATTTAACTTGCCTATTTCTATTTCGACCTTTTTTAGCACAGTAATAACTTTCAATCAAGTCTTCTGGTTGCAGAATGTCTCTTTTACAAATTTCTTTAGTTTCTTTTTGATTAACTTCTGTATATTGAACCACAATTTTATGATGCCATCCCATTATTTTCATATTGTTAATAGTTTCAAAAATATAATCAGCCTATAAAATGATTTTAATATTGTAACAGAGTAATGCAACAAATATATTATACTAAAATCCATTAATCACTTATAAACAAAAAATAATACTTTAAATTGGCACATTTTAAATATAATTTCATATTTATATTAAGTTCACAGTAAATTGTATACCATTAAATATAATAATCCTTCCTCAGGGCTATTTTCAGGACCTTCTAAAGTGTAGGTTTTTCCAGAATTTTTCGGGCCATACAAAAGTATACAAACTGATTGCCCTTCGATTGCTGAATGAACAAAACTGGATGCCTCTTCAAATAACTGATTTGCCGATACTATCGGCAAATATATTTTATCAAAAGTAAATTCCTTTCTAGCTAATTTACATTTAGAATTCACTAGAGACTGAGACATGTTAGTTTTTCCAACACTCATAGTACATTCGTCGACATAAATAATAGAATATTGGCTATAAAATATTGATTTCAAATTAGAAATACATAAATTATGATATTATAAAATTATTTGTGATAAAATTATATTTAAGTATGATTATGATTGATTACGATTATGATTATTATGAATTAAACTAGTATTTAAATTATCAATTTTTATTCCCAAAAAGTAATTCATTTATTATGTTTTCAAACCTTTCTTTGTCTTCGTTACCCAATAAAGGTCTAACTTTGCAAATTACTTGAATATTTCCTTTCAAATTATAAATATCATTATGCAAGCTAGTGTTATCCTGGAAAACTTGATGTATGACTTGTTGATGATGTTTAATTTCTTCTGTTAAGTTTTCTAGCATTTTCTCATTTTTTATTCGCTGTGACTCTAAATTAGGTAATATCGATTCAAATTTCATTATTGAAGCATTATTTTGTTTAATTTTACATTCTAATTCATCGATGATTTTATTTTCATTCTCAATTTTTTCAGACAAATTGTCAACATTTGTTTTTATAATATTACAACTTGATTTAGCTGTCTCAAAACATTTTAATAATTCCTCAAACTTTTGTCTTTCTACATCTACTTCCTGGGAAATTCGTTCACACTGTTCTTTTACTGTACTTGAATTTAAAGTGGTGATTTCATCTTCTGCAGATTTGATTTGCGTATTAATCTATTAATAATAAATTTTGTCATAAATACATCATGAACATATTTCATACATTATAATTCATATTAGAATATCAGACAATATTATGACAATAACAATTCATTTTTAAACTATTATATTAAATTAATATTCATTTATAATATAATAAAAAATATTAATTTAAGATTTTTTTTAATTTTATAATAATTGTCATTCATATATGTCTAATAGTTAATAATTTTCTTTTGAAAATTATAAATTATGTTTATCACATAAAAACTATATGAAAATAATAATAATAACAAACAAATGTTCTTTCTTATTGGTCCCACAGATATGACTTCTCCATAAAAACATTACAAACACCTAGTTGTTATGTTTTTTTAACATTTTTTAAAGTAAATTTAAAAGAACAAGTTAGAATAAATAAATTTAAAATAACATTTGCATATGTTACAAGATATAAGCATTTGAATCAAACCAACCTCTTTAATTTTATTTATGTATTCCAGCTTCTTTTTAGTATTTAAATCTACTTTATCTTTTAGGCCACCTTTTCTTTCAATTACTGAAATAATTTTCTGTTTAGTTTTCACGTTGCTGGTGCTCGCTTCAGTTTTTGCCAATTTCGCTTTGTCAGCTGTTAATTTTGCACCGGTGTTGCATCCGTTGGGTTCATTTTTTGTGCCTAAAGGTAATTTTCTTCGTGAGCTCAACGTGCTCGTATTAGTCTCAACTTTTGGAATCAATGGTACTCTTTTCTTCGTTGAATTTATTGTTCCTTTTAGTGAAATATTTGATTTTGTTTTTGAGTCCATTGTTGGACGATTTAATAATGCTTTACTTGTAGAAGTTTGTAGAACTCGGTTTCGTGGAAGGTCAGTATTACTTCGGGTAAACATTTCTTTGAATTGACTTTTGTTTTGTATCAAAAGAAAACACCCACTTTAAACGTATAAATATGAACTGATTTTACCGGTTGGCAATTTGGCATTTAAAATTCGGTTGAAACGATACGATATAACCGATTATAACGAATCCGATTACAGTGAGCTTAACGGCGGTAGGTCGAAAATGAAGTCGATTAGTCGATATTCCTAACTCAGGTTTCTGGTTAAGGTTCCAAAATCTTTTTACTACGCTTTTGTCTTTATTTAACTTACATATGTTTTATCTCATAAAATCAGTACTGAAAGCGCTGAAAGCATAAATGAAAGCATATTTGGGTATGTGGCCTTTTCTTCGTATTTGGGGGCTTAATAACTTAGAAGATATACATATATATCATCTTTATATCATTTTTGATCTAGTTTTCAATAATCAATAAAAAGCACCAACTCCAATAAATATATATAAGTATGAAATTCCATATAACTGCAGAAGATTAAGAAAAACATGAGTTTTTCTACCTAAAAATTATATAATTTGTATTTAATTTAATTTTTCTGTCAATAAATGTTTTTAAATTTCATTAAAATTTTATATTTTTAGAAACAAAGAAGTTTATAATATATTATTGTAATTAAATATAAATTATAGTCTAATTGAATAATAAATATTTTCTATGCATATATTAATCGTACTTAGTTGACTTAGTACTTAAATTATAATCATAATAACATTTATAAATAAAAGCTATATATGGTCTAACATTGTTGTCATATTTTTATATTTCGTGAAATTTGTATGGAATAATATACCAAACCAATATATGAATATAGGTCTAAATCAGTGTCATCAAATACCAAGCATTGTGCGAAAGTACAACCCTTTATAAGATGGTATAAGCAAGACAAAGACAGATACATTACCGCTTATAGTGGCTGAGTTCTAAAATTTGGTGATTTCTTTTAGCGTTCTCTACAACTCAACCGGTTGAATTGTTGGGAGCTAAAGAAAACATGCGTTCAAAAACTGAACATTATTAGTTATTATTGTTGATATCGTGAAAACGATTTTAAGTT
>JABFQC010000652.1:0-24753 GCA_022817085.1 Psilanteris sp. ZL-2020
ACAGATTACATACTTTTCGTAATTGTAAATGATTATATTTTGTATTATTTTGTAATCCAAATTTTAAAGTAAATAGTCTAAAGTCCAAAGTGACGTCTGCATTAAATTTTATATAGAAATTAAAGACTGAAAACTTTTTAAGTACTTATACGAACAATTTAAAAATATCTCACTTACTTATCCATTAGTACCATAATAGCAGTTAATGCTGGCATTTTACCAAGAACATGTTTTCTTAATGAACATATCGTTCATTAATATCTGATAGATATTTGATAGACTTTAGTTTGAGTGTAATATAATATAAATTTCTTGCTTCTACCCTTTAAAACACATTTGTAATACTTGATTGCATATTTGCGTATTATGTTCCGAGATAAATATATACCGTTTCAAAAAATTGTTATATATACTATAATGTAACACAGTCTAGGAAAATAATTATCCATTATTACCAACAACTAATTACACATTATAATACGATATATTCACTTTTTTATATTTTTATTAGTTCCATTTTCTAAAACAAACTTTTTAGTTTAAAACAACAAAATACATTCAAATATAATTATATACTTTAATGAATTATATGCTTAAATTACAGGGTATTTAATAATAATAATGTAGAATATTTACTAATAATTATTTATGTCAAAAAATAAGTCAGAATGAATCTAATGAAATTAATTATTGTTGAATGTGTTTTATAACTTTAATTAAATTATACTGTAAGACTTATCAAGTGTCGTAAGTGAACACTTTAATGAAACAAGCCTTTAATTTTTAGTTAAAATTTATGGTTTGATTGTGCTAATTTCTATACAGGTACTTTTCCAAATAAATTTTTGAATCAGAAATTTCTATTATATTATAAAACTGTCTTAACGTTATTTATTATTTGGCATTTTTGTTTACGTTTACATATTGCTTTTATATACAATAGTAACGTAGTTCATTTTGTTGATGATTCCTTCCCTTGAACAATCTTATACAGTTTCTATACAGAGTGGTGATAGCAAACATACTTTTACCGTTCCTGGCGTTTTCAACACTACATTGTAAATTCAACATGGATATGGCTCGTTACTCTTCGTCATGAAGTTTACGGTGTTCCGCATTATTTTATATCTATTATATTTTTTGAATTTATATTCAATGGAAAATTTTGAATTATTATTAATGAAATATTAATAGCATTATTCATATATTACGCCAAATATAAATTTTGAACCTTTTATTCATACAAATTTTTATAAGTTTAATAATATAATTTTAAAATAAATATATCATAACTTATTATGTTATATAAATAATACGATACATAAAAATTTTAAAATTAATTTATACATATATAATTAAAGGGTTATAATAAACAGAAAAAGTATATTATTAATTAATATAAATTCATAATATGTTGAAAATATATATGTATTCTTCCTTAGTACATATAAATAATTTATAATATTCACAAAAAGTTCATATTTCTAATTTACATGAATAACTACAGTTTCACATGCAAAATTAATTAAACAGAATATTAAAATCGTTTTTGAAATCCACATTATTGGGCTTAGAATTCTTTTATTTGATTGTATGAACAAAATTCATAATGATTATCAGATTATGAATATTTAATATTTATTTATATACGTACGTAATGAAATGGAAAGTATACTATGAAACTATACATAACATTTATAAAAAACAAAAAATAATAATATATTAATAGATATATTGCCTATACAGTTTTTTAGAACAATATATATGATTTATCAACTTCTAGATCTAATTACAGTTTGATTAGTTCTGTATATATTTGGATTAACTTTATATAAATATAAATTTACTTTTTAAACTGTTACATTTTACAGGATAATTTATATAATTAATCTATAGTGATAATAATATAATTTCTTATAACAAAAATATATAATTGTACTCGTACAAATGGATTTTTATTTGGAATGTATTTTTGTAATTAATCGGATAAACAAATGTTATTCTAACTCTAAATATGCATGTACGATTATATAACCCGGCAGCGGGCACACTATGGTCTTTTCGACCGACAGACAAAGATAACCGAGTGATGTTTTTGTTGATAAACAAAGAGATTCGAGAACTACATGCCTACTCCCGGGTTAAATTATTTTTATTTTAGTTTTGTTTTTCTTCTTCTTCTACAAATTCTGAGTGATGTTTTATTGGTATCAACATTTCTGTTTAAAAACTAAAAATATATTATATATATAATATATGTTGATTTTATAGATACCGAATTTTACAATTGTGTTAACTATAATCAAACATATCTAGTATTTCATAAATATACCTATTTTGTCAGAAGAATTGAAATGTTTAATAAATATTAAAATGCGTTTGCATAGATATATTCATTTATGGAAATATATATATTTTAATATCTCGATATGAAACATAATATGTTTTCTTATCTTAACAATATTCAAGCCACAGTAGACATAAACTAGGAAACTAACATTAATTTGGAATCATGATTTATACCATATCAATATCAAAATTCAATACCATTGTTCTATATAAACTGATAAAATTTATTACATTTTTTATTGCATTAATGTAATGTAAATAATTTACTAACATTATTATATAATTGTTTATTCTTATGTATAGTTGTTTATTAATTTTACATCCAATATATATTTTATCTATGTCCGTAATTAATTTATATACACTCTTAAAACGATCTTTTTGTTTCAAGATTTTATAATTTTGAAAACAGATTAGAAAAGGATACAAAATACAAACTCATCGTATAAACAAAGAAAATAGATTTACTCACCCTGACTTTGTTTATTTTGTGTGTTTATATGTTTTCTGTCCTTTATTTATTTGTTCCAAAATATTAAAGTTTTACGTCAAATGGATTATTTCTAAGAGTGTAGAATTCAAATTCCTACATGTTTTTGTAATTGTATACTTCTATTTTTATATCGTTAAGTTAAATATAAACTATTCCAAAAAGTTGAAATAAAGTATATTGATACAAAAAAATACGTTTTGAGCGGATTTTATTAATAATTAAATAAATAATTCATAAATTAACTTTATTGATTGAAAATACCTTTATTGATATAAAGAATACTCTAAATATATACAGAGAAGGGACATATGTTTAAGAATTTACAATATAATATTATAACAAAAATTTCTATACATTATCTCTATTAATTTAGAAACGTTAAACTATATAGTTATATTTATATCACAAAGATTACATCAGTTTATATGTTCGACAATGTTTGTTTGAAATACATTTTCTAGTACAGAGAAATGCAAATATGTTTTCATTCAAAACTAACTCATTATAATGAGGACAATGTTCTTTAAACAGAAGTTTGGAAGTATGTAATATTAAAGCGGAGATATGACAATTTAAATTAAACATTTTATGGTATATAAATATTGTAGTAATTTATTATCATACAACTTTGTATAATGTATATTTATTTATTATACTATTTTATTCTCAAAATAAATTCATTTTTCAAATAATACACTGTAAAAATAGATATTCTATAGCAAACATCCTTGAAGCTGAACACAAACTTAAATTATTCCATTCAGATATATAAAAAAATTAGTCATAAGGATATTTATTTAGATAAGAAAGTTTGAAAAACACTTTTTGAACAGTTATCTTTTAGTGTGTAGGATTAGGCACTTTTTCCGGATATAAATAAATAAATAAATAAAATTCATTTATTTACTAATAACTATTATTAAAAATAGGTAACATCAGGATATTATTCCAGATATTTAAGTCAAAGTATTACATTAGTAAAAGCTAATTGTAAAACAAAAATTGATCTGTGTTAGCAATAAGTTTTTCATTTGTATATAAACTGAATGATATATAAAACTTTTCAATATAAAAAATACATTGAAATTGTTAATTAGAACTTATAAATGAATAATTATCATAATGGAATCATTATAATAATATGTATAATTTGGATGTATTAGTACAAAAAATAATATATATTAAATTAAAACTTAATTTTTAATAATGGAATGGAAGCGCGCAAATGCTTAAATTATATATGAACGAAAATTTAATAAAAGCACACTATTCATCTTGAAAAATGGACTAGTTTCGTAATAATAAAAATATTTATATAAAATTACTATTATTAAATTAAATTATATTATAAACAATTTTAATCTTCGCTATGAATTTACAAATAATAAGAAATTTTATGGATCGAAAATTTTTATTTATGGAGGATGCAATGGATTAATTTTAATTTAATTTAAATTCATAATAAAATATTTATAAAGGAATTGTAGATAACTTTTATATAGATATTCAATCAAAATGCTTGAAATGAATGAGCATTCTTTTTTAATATAAAGTATTAAACATGTATAATAGATGTATATCTTACTAATTCGGAATTGATATCCGCATGACTAATTTCAATATATAATTTACATTTCTTTTCATCGTCAATAATTAAGTCAATTATTACGTCTGAATATTTACTTATTCTTTTGTAAGTAACGTATTACATATATAATCCCGAGTGAAATTAAGTCAGGCATGCCCTATTAGTGGTGCGACCCCGGGATAGGGTTAAGTCTGGTATATCCTGTTAAGGTTACCCTTATTTGGTTCATAGAAAGATCGTATTAGCTTTTGATTACTTGGCAGCTTGAAATGTGGTTCCGACTATGCAAAACTCGGTTTATAATAATACTAAGAAAATTAATTTAATTAATCAACTATATGAAGTGGCAGCAAATATAACGAAGATAAGTGAAGCCGATTGAGATGGTTGTTATATGGATAGGTAATCATTCTTCGAAACGCGTTCATTTCAGAGTATAAATTTGATTTAAATATGTATTTTCACCTTTATATATCATAATAATGTACATATATAAAGATATTTCCGTTTTTGATCCATTTTATGAAATCAAATATTAATTATATATATGTTTGTATAATTTTATTATATTGATTTCTCTTGGTTTTAATTCTAAATGTAATTAACGTTGAATATTCTTTATTAAGTTTATTAAGTTCGTTGAGTTTCCAAAATTTTCAACTGACGAAGATTTCAATTTCTAGCCCAAGATTACTGTTTTCACATAGAAACTGCGTACAATTTTCTAACGATGGCAACGAGATAGTAAGAGTTTAAAACTATTAAGACCTTCTTCACGATTTTACCAAATAGCGCACGGTAATAGCTAAACGTGCTCAGGAATAGAATTTACCTTAGGTTTTAGTATGTCTTTGTTAATCTCAGAATTGACGGTAATGAACAAATTTGTACCTCGTTCTGACTACCAGTTGCACAGAATTTATTTTGTATACGTTATTTCTGATAAACATTATAATAAAATACAAAAAATATTAATATATATTTTGAATAATATATATATATATCATTTTGTAACATTAAACATATTTAACTAAAATGAATTGTGTCTTTAATTAAAATATTAATTAAAGACCATAAAAATTAAAAACACTTAAGTATTTCTTAAAAATCTTAGATCACTATAACCGAATTTAGAATTATTTGATATGTTCGTAAATATCTACATTGATTACAGTATTCATTAAATGATTATTCATCATAACTAATTAATAAAGTGTTATATTATTTGTATTAATTTAAAACAGTATCCTTACAATAGTTTATTTTAGTTGTTTAAGGATTGTTAGCTAAATAAAAATGTTGATAGAAATTGACAACTAATTATGAACAATATTGTCCTAGTTTAAGCTTGTCATCTGAAAAACGATCCAGAGTTTAGTGTTACATAAAGTTAGTTCGAGTGTGGTAATCGAGGAAGAAATACGGGTGGGAATCTGGTGAAAATACAAGCACTGAATGATGAATAATGTATTATTAAAACTGAAAACTACTCACCGAGTTACCTTTTCAATCTTCTTTCTTTGTTCTTGTTCTACTCTCATTGTCTGCCCTATCTGTCCACTGTTTAAATATGCGCCCCTAACATCTCAGGAGCCCTAACTTGGACTCCTTGATTGCTATCTTCCGTGAAATTTAGATAAATTTCGACGAAGCGAATTGCGTGAGTAAATTATGAACTTAAACTTTTTGGATGAGTTCGTATATAAGAAAAGGGAGTCGAGGTAGAAGAAATTGAGTGAACAAGAGAAAACTCAAGAACGTAAAAAAGGATAAGAATAGCCCACTTACGACAATTTGTCAGAACGATGCGAATCTCGACAAAATTTGCGGAGGATCCTACAATGTGTCATGAAATTTATTTTGGCCAAGTCGTGTTATGATTGTTCTGGTATTTTAGAATGTAAAAAGTCTGATTTAATAATGTTTCTTTCTTTAGTGATTCAAATAGTTGCAAATATAAAAATTCCTTTTAGAATGTTTTATAAGCACAAAATTATTACCACAATTTCAAAGATTTGTTGCGCGCTGTATAATAAAGTTTTTTAAAGATAACGTATATTATAATATTAATGTAAATTATATTTATTGGATTTACTAAACAAGTTGACATGATTGATAGATCGCATTGATAGATCATTTAGTACTACGCACAGCGATACTTTTTCATGTGTCGCTTATTGAGTGGTAGTTTTTTATTATACATACTTTGGTAATAAAACTTTTATTAGCCGTATAACATAAACAATAATGCGTTCACTTATATATTAGTTACCTGCTATTAAAATAGGTCACTTTTTAGTACGTATTTGATGATCGTGTAATATACTCTCGCTTCCTTGTTTTTTACAACGTGAATGTAATTTTCAAATATTACTAAATAAGAAATGAAATGCAGTTACGTGCTGTTTAATTTAAAGATATACTTAAATAACATAAGTATTTCAGTAATCGTAATAATATAATAATATTTGATAATAAAAAAATTATAATTATTACACCGAGGAAAATAATAAAAAATTATTATTTATAATACTAATTTAAGACCATATGAGACTAACCGTCAACATTTAATGTTTTAACTGTAATATATTATGATAATCCTGTAATTATTTATGTAAATAACTTGTGTAAATTTTGAAGATTTGCATCATACATATGGCCTTAAATTATTATTTCACGCAATAATTTTTCAGCGTATAGTTTTTATTTCAATATATTTACTTTCGCATATTTGGATAAGTCTTTTATTATCTATTAAAATAAAACTGTAATGTATCGAAACAAAGTACATATTGGTAATGTTGGTAATATGATTCGTCTTTATTTATAATTTATTATCGAATATTGGAAATACATGTCTCGTCCATTATTCGTAACATTTTTTAATTTCTTTTTAGTACATATATTGTTACGGACAATTTTGTTTAATTTAGATTGGCACGTTTTCGAAAAATCACAATAAAATAGAATTTAAATAAAATTAAAGAAATGCGATTAATGAATTTTATGTTTATAGACACACTGGTAAAGCGGTATAAATATATAAACTGTATTATTCGTACGACTTTCACACGAACAGCGTTTGCATATAAAAATAAAACTAAAACTTTCAAACTTACTGACGGACTAGTCAGTTTATCCTTTCAACACCAACTGTGATACGCTCAAACTTATCGACATTTGAACCTCTTTCTATTGTGGCCTTTACGTAGCAAACCTTATTTATTTGAAAACTTTGTATTCTACAGAGATTGAATTATACAAATCATAATAACATCGAGATTAATATGCGAGTTTGATACAAATAATTACGACGCCCTGTATTATAGAATAACGAAGTTACAAAAAGTCTTATATTGATAACAATGCATGGATCTTAACTTAATAATTTCTTTCTATTTCGTTACATTACACCCAATATTTGCAATAACTTTAATTTCCATAATATGATACACAATTACTGATCAATTTCCTTATTTTTATATATATATTCCACAATATATATTCACACTGCATTTTGACGGAAATTGGATTCTACTGTACACTATATCGAGGATAAGGATTAAGGAGTACAATACTACCGGGATAACATTAAGACGTTCACCGTTGGATAAGACGGTATATTGGAACCCGTTTACATATTAGACGCGTTCCAGGTCACTTTTATTATAAAATAATTATATAAGAATCCGTGCTTCGGTACAAAATATATATACAATTCTAATCAATCGAACATACTAACAATACTAATTAATAATTTATCCTGAATTCTATCATCAGCATCATCCTTTGTTTTTGCAGCGCAACTGTATATAACTTCGGTTTTCTGTTTCCGCTTCCTTACATACTGTCAAACTTTAACATCGCCGAAAACAAACTGCCAGTAATAGCATCAACAGTTCAGAAACAGAATATTTATCCAAACTAGTAGCGTTGCAAACAGAGCTTGAAATTATTTAGACTCATTCGCGACGTTTTCCGCCGAGGATGTGATCTATCTATCGCGCAGATGTTGCTTTCTTGCTAGTCGACGCTGTCGTTGCAAACAGACGCCTATTTCTTCGCGTATCGAAATGACAAAAAAAAGTATAAAGCAACCGCCACGACGTGTACTTAGAAGAAGGGCTGCTCTTTGTTAACCAAACACGTGCGAGAACGTACTAGAGGATAGGAAGCTCGTTATAGTTCACGAGCTAGACGATTATAATTTACGTACTATGTGGCGACGATAAACTCAGTTGCGACATGGAAGCTCTGCCTTATCTGCCAAAGGAAATGACGGGCAGGAGTAGAGTAATTTGGTGGTTCCACGAGGGATACGGCAATATCGTGCGACGTAGCGAGGCGCCGTCGAGAAAAGGAGAGTACTGATGCTGCGTCTTGTATGCTAAAATCGTAAAACTGAAACATAGTTACCTATTGGTGGTATTTTACAACGCAATTTCCTTTGGGGAGGGGCATCGCTTGACACAGAAAACGAGCAAAACCGCCCTTGTTCTTGCAGCTTACGGAATACCTGTATATCTCATATTGAACTACTTCAACGTTGAGCATAAAGCGCTAAACCTTTGACAGCGTTTCCAGTCCGTTTGTCCGCGATAAATTTCGCAAATTTTCCATCTATCACGTGCACCCGTAAACTCAAAAAAAAAAAAGTAAAAGAAAAAAGGAAAATGAAAATAAAAAGGAAGAAAAAAATGTGTACTTGATATTTCGCTTCACTCGTATTTCTTTATGTCTTGTTAAATTTATCGGCAACGTTTTACATCAGTTAAGCTGATGACTTTGCCGCCTTACCATAAAATATAACTCTGAGCTAAAATTACTCGAGTCGGAAATTCATATTTCATGCCTGATTAAATTTATACGAATTAACATATTTTGTGCTTGTGATTGGAAACTTCGATGTGTATGTTCGGAGGAAAGTTTTAGAATGCCAATTTGGATGGAATTTAATTCAAGTTCGACTTTTACTTTTTTTCTAGATTCAATTAGAAATTTGCTATTTTAATTTGTCGTGAATAGCGTCAATGTTGCAATCGTATTGTTGTTGTTAACGTTTAAAGATAAGAGCGCAATTTACGGATACTGTTGTAGTTACAAATTATACAAGTGATAAAATCACCGAAGCGGAATATTATTGCTTAAAGAATTCAAGTACATGGCAACATGCATAATGCCAAAAGCTTTTTACGGACTGCGTGAATCCTGTATATATCTGCTACCCACTTCAAATAACAGCAGTACTACGCATATTCACGCCTCGTTGATTATCGTTTATGCCGCGCGCAAGACTATTCGCAAAATTTCTTTGGATTTCGAAGCAATTCCATTAAAATACGGTCAATTTATTTATCAGAGGATATTAAATTTTTTGATTTCACGAGAGTACGCGTGTCCATAACGCGCGAATTCATATTCTATTTACTTTAACGTTTTCTTGTTAACAAATTTACATTAAGCATAACTGACTATGTTATTGAGTAATTTTAAATGAATAATATTAGCATATAAAAATTAATTTTAATAATGTTCAATATATTTGTTTTTACATCGTCAAAATTATTTGAATGATGTTCATCTAAACAATAACTAATTTATTAGTATTTAATCACTTCATCTGAATAAATATAATTTTGTTGAGTTGACTGAATGACGTATATATACTTATATACAATTTTCTAAATAATGATACAATAAAAAACGACCCGTTTTGCCTTTACTTTTTCTATGCGTACAATAAAATCGTCAGTTTTAAAGTTATATTAAACTTATATTATATTATATTATAGGATTTTTACTTTATTAGTATTTTGAACGTATTAAGTATTTATTTTATTTCTTTACGTATCATATAAGTATAATTATATATATTTGATAATTTAGATGTAAATATAGAGAAAACAGATAATCAGTTTTGTGATATATTTTCTATTTAACTATATTAAAGCAATGTTTAATGAATTCATTGAAAATAAATTTTATAATAACATTTTTTTTCATGTTGTATATTAGTATAGTTTACTATTTAATGTGGTTAAAAAGTTTTTACAGTGTGTCCATTCATTGCTTTTTAAAAAAGTATTGAAAAAGTTGAAATACTTTTTCTTTTAAACAATTCTTGCATAGTTTGGAAAAAATATGTGACCGATAAAATTGTTTCATTGATTGGTTTTGTTAAATTTTGGAATGCTTTATTCCCATTATTCAATTCCATATATTTGCTTATGTTCGTATGTTTTATATAGTAATATGACTAGAGATAGGATTCAATAGGATATTACGTAAGAGAATGGGAAAAGAAATTCCGCTGACTCCGGTGTTAGGGAATAAAAACTGGAGGAAAGAAGACAAAGAAAGATAGAGAAAACGTACGTCACTATTATCTCATCCCACTTTTTTGCACTTAGAAAAGATTCGAACCCCTTGAGAATTCTCGCTTATCTTTCTAGTTGGAGAAATTAATTGCGTAACTCGATTAAATCATCAGAGTAAGAATGATTCAATTTTATATTTAATCTAAATGTCTGAAAGAGCAGAATTTCGTTTAATGAACTTGTTAGAAACAGCTGGGAGTAAAATGATGAATAGTGGTTAATCGATCAAGGTCAGAATAAAATTATATGTAGAGCTTCACTTATTAAAAATATATTTCATTAACCATTTATATGAAAATTTGCATAGATTCTTCATAATTTTGTACTTTTTAATTGTAACAAGAACTTAGACAGTGTTTCGTTGAACAATAATATATATTTGTATTATACAATTGTTTTAATTATTATTATTTGAAGTAAATTTTGTATGAGATTGAAAATAGAGTTTTGATAGTATATTTTGTAATATATGTGTTTATATTTTATACATATATATTTATTTATACAATTTAGTATATATAACACTACTTACGTAAACAAAACTATACGTATATATTAAGATAACAATAATAAACGTTAGATGATCGGTGACATTATTTTTCATCGTATAAATTCGACAAATGTACATTATTAAAGTTTTTATATTATAATATAAATATTTTTTGAAACATTATTTTTATATGGATAGATATCGATTGTATTAAATTAGAAGTTATAATCGAACTTTTGAAGTTAATATTAATTAATAATTTCAGGAATATCATTAATTAAAATTGAAACTGGTTTTTAATTAATTATAGTGAAAAAATTACATGTAATTATTATATGTAAAATTAGATTTAATATTAAGATTATTAAGTTACGATTTTTCTGGTTGTGATAGTCCAAAACTGCATCAATCATTAGTTAGTACTTGGCGTATAAGCTTGAACTAAACTTATTTACAAAGTAATCTTAATCATTGCCAAGCAATAACCATATAAACACCGGTAGTAGCTTGGTACAACCTTTTGGCAAAGGTTTTATACTGATTAAATTATTAGTATTAAATTAAACATAATTAACAAATTGTAAAATATATTCAAAATGTTATATTTAAATAATGCTTGAATAATGGTAGTCAGTAATTTGTTTTTAAAGTGAAAGTTTTTAATTTCAGAATTAAGAAATTCTTTCAGAGATATTAATAGATAGCAATGTATCGATTGAATTAGTTTTTGTTATTATATGTGCTTGTGTTCAATAAAACTTGGCTCAAGTTTGGAACAAGTTTTATCAAAACTAAGAAGTAGTAAAAATAAATCAATTTAATTAAATTAATTAAATTAGTAAAATTATATTCAGTATCACTAATTCAAACAATATTCATTTAATGTTATTAAATTTATCAAATATTAATACCACGTTGATAATATAACAACTGTATATGTTACCATACTAGAAATTATATTATTTGCAAAAATCATGTCATTATAGGATTGATTCCTTTTTTCATTAACAATATACATATTTCATT
The DNA here is from genome assembly GCA_022817085.1 of Psilanteris sp. ZL-2020. Classification (NCBI taxonomy): domain Eukaryota; kingdom Metazoa; phylum Arthropoda; class Insecta; order Hymenoptera; family Scelionidae; genus Psilanteris; species Psilanteris sp. ZL-2020. The sequence continues at coordinate 12,324 of JABFQC010000652.1, forward strand.
AATCCGATGATTCTGCATTCAAAATATAACAAAATATCGGTATTTAAGGAATTCAGCTCGTACGTTCCGAATAAAATGCAGTTTAAAAAGGAAAAAAACAATATGCGCTTCTTGAATTCCGCATTAAAGGGACTTTGAAAAAGCTCTCTAAACACAACCTGCATTTCGCTGTTATTTCCTCTTGAGTTTAATCGCCTGTCACGTCGAGTGTCTGATCGTTGGATCTTGTCTCTAGCGACGACCACGATTTAACTCGGTTCCCTTTCGCTCTTAATTTCTCTCTACGTTACTCGGTTTTTCTCTACATTACTTGATACCTTACTTCTAGAAGGGAGAATTCTTATATAAGATAAATTGGCTAAAAGATATACCTCAGTTTGAGTAACTTAATTATTGTAGAACAAGAGAGAATTTGTTTCATTGAAATGCTTTTCTGAAACCATAGAGAAACATGCGCTATTAGCCGTGTTTATGAATAAATCGAAAATTATTATCAAGTTTATATTAATATACATTCAATTCTAAATTCATATCTTCTGAATTCAGAACAATTTTTTTAATCCATTCTGATTATGAAATTTAAGTATTGGTTACAGACATATATTCATGTGCCATAATTAGTATTGTATCATATACTTTTAGATGAAAATGTGAACAATCATTTATGACTGGTGTTACATCATAGTCTGATGATTTGGTAAGATTTGTTTCGTTTATTGTTTCTAATTTAAATGATTTGAAAAGAATTGACAGTCAGTATTGTATTTTTAAGAACTTTCTTTGAAATTTTAGTCTTGGAACTTGCTAGTTGAAAAATGAGAAAAACGTGCTAAAGAAGTATTGAATTTATTAAAGCATATATAAATATTACTTCATTTGATGCTTAATTTTGTGAATAAAATATAAATGAAGTAACAGTACTTTAGTTAGGTAATTTATTAAGTTAAAGATTTTCATTTTGATACTGATAATAACATTACGCTGTTGAATAATAATTTGATTCTTCTTTTGTTTTAATATAAAAATATATGAATTTATTTCATGAACAAGCAACGTTGTCATATTTAATTGTAATTAAATATGATTTACTCGACATACTCTGGAAGAAATGAAGGTGATGAAAATGGTAAATTTTAACTGTTCCAAAATAATAATTTATAAACATAATGATATATAAAATAATAATTTTAAAGAATGTGCACGTTTAATAACATCATTTTTTATTCTATTCTCCCTAAATTGCGAGTTGTATATCCCAAAAATTATACATTTTGGCTCGTAGCTTAGTTTATTTGTTGTAACTCTTCAGACAGATTGAAAAAAAAAGATTCCATACTTATTCCGAAAGCCCTATTCACGTGCAATATGCACTACGCATTTCAAGTACAAGTTGAGAAATGACGATGATGGCGGTAATGATGGCGTTAGGGACGGTGGCATTGATGGTGGTTAATGTCTACTCGAAAGATGGTGAAAGCACAACTCAGGGTGTCAGTCTTTAAAAACTCTCAACGCGCGACTTTACTGAAAAGCCCGGTTCACTCGACTTCCTCATCATTCTTCGTGAACGAACCAACTATCTTCCTTATTTTGCCGTCTAGTATATGATGTAAATGCAAGTCTACCAACAATGCCTCGATGCATTGCATGGTGCTTTAAATTAGAGCGAAGCGTCATTCCATGTAAAGCAAGTTATAGTCATTTGATGTCGACGGAATATGTCAGAAAAAAGAAATAATGTTTTGTACACTGGGCTTTTTTACATAACTAAAGTTGAACAAGCATAAACAATTACAGGCAATCACTTCTTTTACATACTTTTTAATGGTCTTCAAGAAATTGATAAACTATATATTCGACTTGCTTCCTAAAAAAACAAGGTGTATCATTTGCATCAAATTGGTCTAAAATGGTATATTGATGCAATAAATTTCAATTTCATGCTACGAAGAAATTCAGGTGTATGGCTTTACAATTCTTTGATACACAGGTAAACAATATTTTAGAAGTAAAAAACCTGATATACTATGACATATTACCGAAAAAAAAAAGAAAAAAAAACGCAGGAAGGGACACGCTGGTGAAACAAAGACGGTAGACAGAGCGTGTTACTTTTGCAAGGTGCAGAAAGAAAAGCACGAGAATATTGCAAAAGTTAGGAAGGTGTTTCTTTTTTCTCTTTTCCACAACAAGCTGCATACAGAATGGCTTGTATATACATGGCAAACCATTCCTTTCGCGTTCCGGGTCGGCTTTCTGTACCTTCCTACACCGTAACTTTACGTCCGATTTGACAACAAGGTATAGAGAGCCTTTCACTACCCTATGCATGGAACGCCGCTAACGTAAATGCTGGTTTTACCCTCTTTTTTCGTCACACCTTCGCCACGCATTTGGTCTTTCTATCATCCTCGCGAATAGTGTGTTATACGGATGATAAAGTGCTCCAAAAACCTTTGTATATATCTTTCCACTGAATATGCGTTTACGTAGAAGTCTCTGTATTATGTAATATTACCTCAAATATTATGCGAGATAATACACAGCTTATATTACATAGTCTTAGATTATCACAAATAAAGTATGGTTGCAGAAACCGCAATTTCATAGCATTTAATATTAATTGAATCGACGTGCTCATCGTAAAGTAAAGTGAAACAATGAAAGGAAGGTTTTAGACATTTACATAATTCTAGAGATTCAATTGGACATGATATCTAATTCCAATTTTAAAATAAGCTATTTGAATTCGTATACCAATAATCAAATGGAAGCTTAATACTTTAATGTAAGAAGATTTATAATATTTATGTAAATCGTATTCATTGTTATGAAATAAAAGTTTTTCGTTATTTACTTAGTAAGCTAATCTTGTTTCATTAAAAGGGATTCGCAGATGTTGCAGATAAGGCAACATATTTTTAAGACTTTTTACTTAAAAAATCAATATCTTATGCACTAGTGTATATAGTTTTCGGTATAATACAATTTGACATAGAATGGCGTCTGGAAGGACTGAAAACAATAATCGAAGATCAGTAAGATCACCGAAGTGAAACTTATTAGAATTTTCATTATGTTTAGTTCAAAATGTTGCGCAATTTTGTCCGTCGTTGATTTGTTGATCCCATTTAGTATTCAACAAAGATAGTACTAAGATTTTTAGAGGAACCAACAAGTGGAATAACAGTATTAAGGAGGATTTAAGTCTATCATATCCATATTTGCTCAACCTCTATTATCAAGATTTGCTCGTACTCAGCTAAAGTGAGTTATTCTCCGCCAGGCTACTCACGGAGTTAATATCTGTTTTAGTTTTAAATTTTCATTGAGATTTTTGAATGATGTAAATAAGTACGAATGCGTAAGTCGTTAGCATAAGAAACATACACGTACTTTTTAAGGCTACTAAACCGTGAACATTTAACGAAAGATGTAATTGTTTCTTTTTGAAAATTACTTTGCTTTATGCAATAAACACTTTTTGCCTTCTTGTAATTTACACAGTAATCAATTTTTTCGACTACAAGTAGTGACTGATTTAATTAAAACTGATTAGATTTATGATTTAATGAGGATGAAATGATTATTTTGTAACACTATAATAAATTCACTAAAATATTCAATATAAAATTATTCAATAATTCTATAGATTAAATTATGTTCATATTTATAATTCATATAGTAATTCATATTTTTATTTCGGATATCTTATGAAAATTATTAATTATATTTTGAAAAAATTGATACCATTTCGTTTAACCAATGGTGTATTTTTTACAAAAAATATCTTTGAACAAATAATAATGTTACAACATTTTTTTAAATAACGATCACAAATCACAAGTGCATTTTTGATAGTGTTTTAATACACGATATTTTACGTTACGCATAATTGATGTGTGCAGCTCGGACCGTTTATCAGTTTCTACCCATAGGGGTACTCTACACTTTCTAGATAACATAAATTTTGTAATTTTTATACATTTTTAATTGTATTTAATTTTTGATAGCATTTGGATTAAAATAACGTATTTCATATCACTTTATTTAAATAATAATATATATTATGTTATAATATATAAACATTTATATAATCTGTTATGAATCTGACCATTTCGAATAAGTAAATATTATTAAGATAACTTTCTTCTTTAATAATTAAAAAATAGTAGTTAAGCTACTTTAATGTTAAGTTTTTTAATATATACATAAGCCGTTGACAATATTAATTTAAATCAACATTTATTCTCCTGCTAATCGTTATAACGTTCGACAAGAAGTGAAGCGCGTCGTTAACAAGTTTAGTGTCATGATGTTCCCAATAACATGTAAGTAAAATTCGGTAACGAATAAAGTCAAAATATCATTAAGTTTCAAATTGCAGTAAATGTAAAAAAATATATATCAATATAGTATTACCATGTATCATTTATAAATTTTGTTACTTTTCATTATTTCATATTTATTAGTAATAATTATATTTATTCATTCATTATTTGTTATGTCGAAATATCCTCAAAATTCTTTAAGATTTAAATTTGATAATATTTAATGTAATATTAATGTTTTACACTATAGATGTAAGTATATGAACGTTATTTCAAAGGGGGTTGGCATTTATTTATGATTTTGTGACCTGGATAAAATAAAAAAATTTAAAATTTGAAATCTATACAAAATTCTATACTATTTCAGATAATAATACACCATTGCGGGGGCGGGGGCAGTATAGTATAACTTCAGAATTGCCTGAAATAATTCACAAGAATGAGGTTAGGTTTCATATAGAAGCAGCAAGTATGCGAATTCTATGTTAAACTGGACACTAATTTTTATTGGTACATTAAGTTCTGTACATTCAAGGATTACAACGTATATATTTAAATTACGGTCACAATAATTCTGGAAGTATTAAAACTTTATCACTACGTTTAAAATAAAGAGAGTGCTTCAAATGCGATATAAATGTATGTATTGTTACGTGTGAAAAATTGAAATATTTATATTATATTTCTAAATTACACGAAGAAAATAATCTGTTATAAAATTACATAAATTAAAAATATTAAAAATTATTAAAATTTATATCAAATTTAAATTAATAACCAGAATGAGATAAGAATAAGAGTAAGACGCGGTTGATACAATTAGACCTAACTTTAGAATTATTTTGTTGTATAAGTTTAATAAATATGAACATTAATGTACATTTTGTTAAAAAAACAAAGTTGATTATACTTTTCTATACTACTTTCCTCTAAATCATATCTAAGAATACTTAGAAGAAAACTATAATTTTTATCAGTGAAAACATTTTACATGCCATGAAGTTCGTATGATTTACACTTCGGTTGAGCTTTTTCTGTTCAAACATATACAAATGCAGGCCAATTTGTGCACTTATATGTATTATTGTGCACCATTTAGTTCCCACTGTATAGACTCGCAGAAAGATAAAGACTTGCTACAAACTACATTATCGCAACTGAATTCGAGAAACTTCCCTTATACTAATGAAAGATAACGAGAAGCAGGTGCTGTTACATGTTTATGACGGTGGGAATCTCAATAGTTCATTTGAAAACTTTGCAACAAATATTTTCGTTTACCTCTTTTGTATTTAGCCTAAAAAGTTTATCTACTCAAATGATTCAAATTTGATTAAATCTTATTGATACATAAATATAAACATACATAACAAATATATGTTTAAGACATACTACGTGAGTAATATGAATGTGTAATTTGGTAAAAAAACAGTTTGTCTAAATGAACAAAAATACAAAGTTTTTTATTCTATTTCAAAATTATAAACAACAACCAATTGAACAATTTAAAAACTTATACGCTATTAGTCAGATTAATAAACAATGTAATGTTTTGCGATTTTTTTGGATAATTATTAATTAGCACAATATTATATTTATAAAAATAGCTGTTTATCATAAAATTATTGTTATTCCTTTTTAAAATATATAAGAATTATTTACTATTTTATTAATGTTAGTAGAAGTTCATAGAATTTTTGTTTAATATAAAATTCTAATGTTTTTAATAATTTCAAAATAGTACTTTAATTAATTATATAAAAGTTCTTTTAACCAGTGTTGCAAACAATATTTAAATCAATTAAATGTAAAGCAATTTTTGTGTAAATATAAAAATAAAACTATATGTATAAATGAAGTAAATAATCAGAAGTTGTGTATTACATCTGGGGAAATTTGCGTTGGATTTCGTCGTATCTTTTATTTAATTTTATTAATAATTTTTTAATTTTATTTTATATTATATTTAATTAATAAACATTTGTACTATTATCATTAAAGCAAACTGGTTAATCTAAAGTTGCCGATGTTGTTCTTAGGAAGTGATGGTAGTATCATCTGCTACTCCAATAATTAAATTTCTTTCTTCATTCAATAAGGAGAGCTATGCTTATATGAAGCAAGTCTGTTCCGTACGACATAAGAAAAGAAGAAAAATAAATGATAGATCTCCTTGATGACGTGGAGCAATTTTTCGCGATTATTTTAGAAAAGCGAAAACTCATATAATAGGTGAAGAAGTGAATTCTTATAACAGTAAAAATGACTACACAAAGAATTTTATTTTATATATAGAGATAAAACGGTAAAAGCTATTAACTTGGAGTAGAGTTAACTGCATCATAATATTATAGTAGAAGTAAATTATTATAAATGTTCATTGAAATTATATTGTGGATGTTGAACTATACGAAAATATCAGTTTAGTAATAATGTGACAATAATCTTGCATGATAAATAATAATAAACGCAGGACATAGCATAAATATAAGCAAATTAATATGTGGGTTTTAGTCAAGCAGTATGACTGACATTACATACGAAAAGATGTAAAATTTTCGGTAAAATTGTATTATAAAAATGTACTATAAACATAAATACATCTACTTATTGTAAATAATCAGTTGTCAGCCAAACGGGGTTTTAAATCCCGAGGCGTTATTTGTAAACAATACTAATAATATTTTTACTAGAGTTTGTAATACATATTTAAAGTTTGAAATTTTATCTTGGTTTCTAATTTCTAATTAATTTTATTTTGTAGTAAAATTTGAATTATATGTTTCTCCGTGTAAACTGGATCTTTTCGAATGGAATCGTAAGAGGGTTTCAATAATTTTTCGATTTTTTTATATTTTGTTCAAAATATCAGGATATATATACAATTTAAATAATTCTAATATAATAAATTCAATTAAATTAGATCGTTACTATAAAGAATTAAAAAATATTCTATATGATGATCTCATTGTAAATGAGCTTATGTTTATATTAATAATTGAAATGTAGGAATAATAGTTTTTATTATGATAATATTATAATGGGCACATATTTTATACATAATCCACGTTTGTATCCATGGTTCAATAAATTATTGAGCTTTTTAAGTGACACGTGTGCCAATTTTCAGTTCGAAAATCGGAAAATGATAACCTTTGCAACACCGTAATTCATTTAGTTATTCAGTCGTCAACTAAATTGCACCTGTGCTTTTTTAAATCACGGATCTATGGAGATATACGTATCAAATGATATCAGAGAATCCGTCCAACTTTAATACAATGATCAGTCTCGTAAAGAATGATTCTTTTCGCCTAGTAGGATGTGGATTTTTCTCGTCCACTTTTTTCATGGTTTCAATGTTCTTTGCGAACACTTAGATTTTATAACTTTGTACATTTTTCTTTTTCTTGATTAGTCAATGACTTACTTGCTTTCAAAAGAAAAAAACGTTAAAAATCGCACAATTTTATGAACATTTTACTTGTGTGATAATATAAACATTGATCTACATAAATTTCATATTACTTTTCTGCTTATATCACAAATAATATATTTTTATTCGAGTTTAATTTAAATTGTTTATTTAAACACAAAAAATTGAATTTCCAATTACATATAAATAAGGTTCTACACGTTATTATTATAAAATATATGTTATAAATATAAAATTTATTTTATGATACCGATATTTAATTTTTACTATTTGAATAAGTAAATTTATTCTCGTAATTTAACGTCTTTACATATAATTCTTATTTATATATTTTTAGCATAACAAAAATATTAAATATTTATTTTAATTATTGCAACAATTTATTTTGAATATTGTAACTTGTGTACAAATATATTATATTCTAATAATAGAAGTATAGGTAAAGCGATCGTAATAAACATTACGATTTTCTTATTACAGGAATTACTGCTTAATTTGAGTATTAATACTTATATTCAGATGAGTTTCCAGTTTACATTAAATAAATTTTGAAATCCAAAAAGAAGACAATTATCAAAGAAATATCCATTATTTTTTGTTTGTTTTAAACAATAAATTTTCTAACAAAAACCGTGTGCGTGCATAAAAAAATAAATATAGTTTGTGAAATATAAGGGCAGCTAAATCATTTATGGAAAAATATTTTTAGTTCGTAACTACTCTCGACAATTGTTCAGCTGCTCACCTATGCCTAAAAGTCCGACGAAACTGCAACATAAATCCCTAGAGAGAATACACTGATAAACAAAAGAGTCGGTTTAGAAAAAGAACGTCAAATGGAAAATATTCAACTACGAAAAATAAGAACTGCAACAGCAAGTGGATGAAGATTTCTTAAAGTAATAATCATACAAAAATGCACAAAATAGTCAAAGCTGATTCTTATATATGTCATACAAAAGTATATAAATGTGGAAGAAAATGACTGAAGTGGCATTTATTTTAAGCGTTTATATAAAATCGGTGATATATATGTGATATACTTGTATATACCAAATGTTTAAACTTTTATTGTTAAATTATAGTTCTGTTGTTAAATTAAGCATTGAATTTATGCAGTCAAATTCGTACATCTTATTCGCGGACTTGTTTTATCAGGACAGATTGTCACTCAATGCATGTTACACTTGGTCGCCTCCAATGACGTAACTTCTGATCATACTGTGTAGCGTTGTCTAGGTATATAAACGTGCAAATTTCAAATGGGAATTAAGCGAGACAAGGTCTGTACCATCACTTTCTCGTTTAAGTCAACAGACGACTTCGCGTCACGATAACAAGACACGCGTTTTCTGAAAGATACGTGTTTTAGGCGCACGTACTTGTATTCCAGAAGCACAAGCTCTTTCTCGAAATATTCCTGTATTAGCGTGCGGCTTGCTTTTTCACACCATGTCACGTCCGGATGACAAATCCTCCAGTTACGGTTCTGCCAGGACAATCTTTCTTACGCGGGACAAAAACTTCACTCGCGTTTTCTATCTAATAAATTTTTCCACTTCCAAACGCTTCAGTGAAGAAGATTCAAAGTTTTATGTACACATATAAATGTCAAGCTTCGGACACACTATTATTTAGTTTCGCCAAAATGTCAAATAAGTGAAGAAACAATAATATAATGTACTTAACTTAATTGTTTATTTAAATTTGAGAAAGTAATTTTATTGTTATATTTATTTGAATTGTAAGTGCGCTTCAAAAAGTCAGTACTGATTTTATTATAATAATTGTAAACTGATGTATTTTAAATATTTATAAATTTGTTTTAACGTGTATAAGCATTTTTCATTTCGGTTGTAGTTAATTACAAGAAATTAAAATATATTTAGTATTTATTACTACATATTAAAAGTAACATCATTGATAATTAATATTTTAAGAATATCCTAATAAGAATAAATTTTAATAGATCGTTTAATAATAAGACAAATTATTAATGGAACATTCTAATTATATTATCAATAATTTTTTAGCACAATGTAGTAAAAAGGGCAAACTAATTGTTACGATTCTCAAAGATTAATCTCTTGTAGTTCTCTTGAAAAATTCGATATTCTTGAAATTCGTTAGTAAAGAAACTAAAGATCGTCCATGCGAGGTTAATTGGGATTTTACTTCAAACTTCTTGAGTAGTTGAGTTAGAAATTACCACTCAAAAGAATTATTTCATCTCAATCTGATAAAAAATTTTGTTTTAATTTTTTTCTGATCTCAGTTATATTATCAACACGTCTGATGTCATTTTCGCATTTAATTAATTAAAACCGTATAAATTTAGATCTTAATTTTATAATTAATTATAAACAGTAGTATTATAAAGCAACGTTGTATGTAATGATTTGAAAATATTGATGAAATATTCTGTGTAAATTTGGTAATGTACATTATAATTAATATCTCTAATTAAGTTATAATTCAAATTAATAAGTAAATTGTGTCACATATAATAAAATAATGTCAATTTTTCATGTATTAAACTGAATGAGCAGACATTAATTAAGATTTAATAATAACATGGTTTTCTTTAAATGCAATAAAATTTGTTGTGATGGTAGTAAAAAATAATGGTTCTCAGTTTACTAAATCCTAAAATAGTCCATCATTATTTTAGAGCCGAGCTATATACAATGTCATATAGTACAAGAAATACTGATACGATCAGATCGGTCATCATATAGCAGAATTTGATGTTGTTTAATGAAATTTGATTTAATAGAAAAATATCTAAAATATATTTCGTAAGGATGTTTTCATATCAAGTATAAACTAACAATACTTTCATATGCAATAATTACTGATTATTTTACCGATATTAACAAATTATTTACAATAATAATTTCACAGATACTAAACGCATTAAATAAATATAATGTAAATATATTACATATGAGTCCAAAAATGAATTCGGCGTATTGGTGTTGAATCATTTGGGTTAAGATACTACATAAGATAATAATTAAGGACCAATATATTTCATTTGCATTATAAACGATGATGCAAATAATCTTCATAATGTGTATCGATTTTCATTAATTAATTAATAAGTGATATTTTTCATATTTAATTTTGTCGTTGCAATGGATTTTTATTGAAAGTTGAGAATCTCTGTCAGGTGAAAACTTCTGAGGTAAGGTTTCTGCAGAAATTCATACTTTAGGCTATTAGTAAAGTTTGCAAGGACACGGGCGATTAAACAAATTATTATTCGATTCTAGGCGTGCGTTACGCCTCAGCAAGCTTCCAGTTTGCTTGCGCTAGTTTTTCAAAGAGAAGTCCCAACCCAGGCTTCAATTAAAAATTTTCCACAGCTGCTTTCTCTTTTTGATGTTTTATTTTCCGGAAACTCGGAAATATTGAAATGTGAGAGAGCACCGCAATATTTCAAAACTTAAAGTACACAGGAAAAGTCGATTAATTGGATTTTCTTAAGTCACACTTGAATTCCCAAAAAGCCATATTAAAGAACTTTTGATCTTATATGTCTACTAATGAGTTCTATTCTTTTTGTTACAGGTATGTATGCAGATAAAGTTACCGCATATCTTTAGATTTTCGTTTCTGCACTAACAGCGATATGATGCAAAAGTCTGCAGGTGTTATTTAGGACATAAATTATATCTTGCTGCATTTTGGAATCACATTTAGATGCCTAGATACACATGTACGTATACAGCATGTTCTTCCAGTTAGTTATTCCGTTGATTTATCTTTTTGATTAATGTTTCTTTGTAATATGCTAAAAGACAACATCATAATGCAAAATTGTACATATATATATATTGTAGTACACAACTGATATTTACATTTACAGTTTTTAATCAATATTATCAAAATTTATTAGTTTATAATTTAGTATTATAAATTAGTTTGTAAATTAGTTTATAAATATATATATTGTTGTTATTTAGTCGATTTTATTTGCCGTATTTGATTTTAAATTAATCAATACCTAATTATTATGTTATAAAAGTTACTTTATACACAAATATCGAGATACAACAATTTTCTAACACAAAAGTAATAAAGTCATATATACAATAATTAGTAATTTCATATATGTTTATAAAAATGTATATAAACTTTTGGATGTATATTTACATTTTTTATTATACACAGAGAGAAAATGTAAGCATTAAATTGAACTGTAATTTTACTATAAAAATATGGTCAGTCAGATAAATGGAACTTCACTTATCGGGAATGATATTTACGTTATATTTACTATATGTTCTCCTAAAACTACGTTTTGATATTTTGTACTTTTATCTTTTATTTATTTAAAGAACAACTTCATAAAAGGATTAATGTCATAAGATCGATAAATTATATCAATGAGTTGTGTAGTTTATGGAAATTTCAAACTGATTTTAATACTATTATTAAAATATTTGAAGTAATTATAAATCCTATAATACTCATATATAGCTGAAAATCAAGAATTTATGAATCTGTAATATGTTTGATGTTTTTGAATCCCCTATAAACTATTATATAGATCATCAATAATACAATAATTTATTTTAATTTGACAATCAAACTATGTGTATCTAAATGTAAATGTATAAAAATAAAAAAATTAGATTAAATTTAAGATGTTTACTTG